>CM021736.1:7155571-7255113 GCA_011075105.1 Heteronetta atricapilla
TGAATCATCACAAATTGTTCCCATCCATTGACCAAGTTTTGTTCATTTAGGAAGTCCCATGCTTTGCAAGAAGTGTAAATATAAATCTTACTTTCCTGAACATGAATTCACCACCCCTCTCCCCTCAAAATAAAAACAAATCAGTAAAAGAAGTTTAGAAAAGACATGTTCCATGTTCTCAGCAACTACATTCTAATTAAGTTTAAATATATATTTATTAGTTAATACACACCAGTTTTATAAAAATAAAAGCTATATATATATACACACACACACACACTCTTACTTGGTTGCTTTTTTCTGCTTGATTATTCCTATTTGAGTCTGGAAAATGGATATGGCATCCTGTTTCCTCCATCACCTTTTTAATATTATTGCCACCTTTACCTATCACATGAGAATGTTCTGTATGCGAAACATCCATCTTCAAGGTTACCCGATTGCTCTGGAAATCAAGCACCCATGATTACATTAAGAATAGAACCTGAGTATTGTATAATAATGTAGCTTCAAGAATGACATAGAAAATTGCATTTCCAAGCATTTTTGTAGTGGCTTAGCTTCTACTCAAGTAAGATGTTTTTAATATAGATCAGAGTCAGAAGCTAAGTCATTAATATTTTCTTGCCAATATGGAAATTAAGGTACATCTTCAAAATAATGTCTAAAGCTTTTAAGACTTGCCCCAGATTTTATGGACAGTGACTTCAATGTCCTTCTGCAATCTACTCCGATTAGTTTGAATCCTGTGGAGCTTCAATTGCAGTCACCCATGCCTCACTGATCTGAAAGGATCATATGATGACAAGTTTGGAAAATCACAAAGCCAAAAGGACCTAAAAATAACCTTTCTTCCCCCTTGAGCAAACACACCAAATTTTTCTGGTGCATCAATTTTTGAAATGTACAAATAGCATCTACAGCTATTCTTAATAACATTAACTGTTAACAATACACTTAACAGTTACTCAAAAAAAAAAAAACCACACCTATCACTGGTGAGCTCCTTTTGGCAATCTGTTTTGAGAGCTGGCATACAACTATGCAGAAGCTGCATACACTGTCTTGAAAAACTTGCCATTAGATGAAATAAAAAATTAATATATTTTTGATCTAATTTGATATAAGACTCTTGGCCAAATACTAGAAATCTCAAATTCTGGCCTGGATTTTTTAAAGTAGATGATCACCGTAATATTTAACACAGAACTATATCAGTGCTCTTAAAATTAAATTTCAAGCACAACTACCATTTTAAAGTGTATTGGTAAACTTATTTTGTTTTTAAACATGTCTAATCATTTATATGAAAAGTAGACAATATTGCCATGACTAGAAAGAGATCAGAAAAATCCTTCTTTTGAGAAAGAACATTTGTCTTCAGGAACATTATGGAGAAGTTTGGGGATTAAAAGTGTTGTTTAGCTTGCTTCTGCTTCCTACAATGTAATACAGACCATATGAACTCACTTCATTTGGAACCTGAGTATCTGTCAGTTTCCAGAAGTCTCTAGAATGAGTAGGTCTCAGAGTTGTCTGTATTCTCTACTTTTAATTCTCCTCCCCTGGGTAATCCAGCCTGGGTGTGCGTCACTCAGCCACTACCACTGCTCGCTCACTCCCCCTGCAGTAGTACAGGGACCATGCAAGTTCTCCCAAGGCACAGCACTATCTTCACATCTTCCCCAGGCACAGAGGTATGCCTTCTGCCTCTTGAGCAGGTCCTAAACATTTGGACTTTCTTTGGGCCAAGTGCAAAGGCATCTGCCTTCTACATCTTCTTCTACATCAATTTCGACACAGATTTCGGGCTTAAGATCTCAAATTCTAAGTAATTTTTTTCTTACTTTTGTGTCCAGGACAGACATGATTTTTTCTTTAGCTTCTTTAACATTTTCCTTCTTTCCAGAGACTTTAATATGGGGATCTATAAAAGAAATAGATACTTGTATGAAAAAGAAAATACAAGAAAATCTGTCAAACTTGCCTCACTATTTCAATAACAGTAGTCTGAAAACAAAGCCTCTTCACATCTTCCAGAACTATTTACACCTGTTAACTATAGTTAATTGGTAAGTAATACCATCAACATTTGGGATTCAGCTAAAAAACAAACATTCTTCAATCCATTCATCCCCAGTTATGATAACCAAATGAGTTTATTAAATTACCAAATGAGTTTATTAAATACACTAACGAACTTTAAAAAATAAAACTGAAATGTCAAGTCCAAAGTATTAAAAATATTATCCACAATGTAGTTAAGTAGCTAAGCCACCATCTCTTCTCAAAAAGTAGTAACAGAGTGCAAGCAAAGCACATTTTAACAGCCTCGCTTTAGCTTCTAATAGAGAAAATGTCTAAGGGGGGGGAAAAACAAAAACCCCAACAACCGTCAGGCATCACTGCATTATTTAATTCGTTTCTGGAAATATGCTCTGCAGTCTTAACTGGCAATAAAAAAGGTGCTCTGCCAGAAGCTTTCTAATTGAATTCATCAAATCAAATGTAAACAGTTCTATTACATAATAAATCAAATCTCTGAAGCATCCTGTATATTCATTAAGATTTGCTATTAAGCTAAATATCCAAGAGTAACACCAGCAGATAGAAGTTTTAGCCCCATGAGACGTAAAATCGTGGTTCCACAATACAAATCAGTCTGCATTATATCTTTCCGACTGCTGTCTTTAAGTAGAACTTGTTGCGCTAACACGTACTTTCACTTAAGTATCAATCACTCCAAGTGTGAAAATCACACATTAGCTGGTGTAGCAGCACCATCTGGTGTCCAGAAGCATGAAGTACCACAATGTGAAATTGCTATCACAACATCAGACATGAGCCTCCACCCAAATCTCTCAGTTTAAAACACAGATACAATTCTGCAGGTGGTATCTGGTCTGTTTCTCTTGCCCTAATTCTGGAATAAATTTTCATTTTCTCCTGTGATGGGATCAACTGTTTTCCTGAAAAAATAAACAAAAAAAAACCCTGAAATTCTCTTCTAGCTAATGAATGATAAATTAATTCATTCATTATGCTAAACAGCTCACATAAAAGTAAATACATCTAACTTGTATGTATTTTCAATGGCAGGAGAAAACAGCATAATACAACCTATCTGGCCTTTCCCACCATCTCAGCAACTGAAATAATTTCACTACAAAAGAAATGCCAAATAATACAACTTTAAATTGTAAGCCTGTTGTATTCAATTGAGAACTAAGTATGTTTAAACTATGCCTGGATACTCTTCTGTTCCAACTATAAAAAACAACAGTCTTCTACCACTAGGAAGTTTTGAACACATTCAGCTGGAGATACAGAAATACTAAAGGAACAGAACATTCACTGCCAATTCTCATGAAAGTCAGGAAAGTTCTGAGAAGCAGGTTTATTTGATTTTTTTAATTAAAAATAGAAAAACTGAAGTCGCTAAAACATGGTATGCGCACAGAATCTAACAGAAGCTCTGCAAATCTGCTGTTTCAGCCTTTTCACAATGAAGTGAAGTAAAAAAAATAGTCTTAAAGGCAATTTTTCTTTTCTGTTTTAAGTTGACAGTAAGCCATGTGGTTCTAATGTGTTAAAGCTGTGAATGATATTTGAAGTGGATATTGCAGGACAAAATTCCCAGAAGCAGATTCTAGCACATGATGTATGCTCCAAATGCTTGTTAGAGGCAACTAGGAAAAACACAAAACCAAAGGAAGAACACTTTGGGCTGATTTGCAAATATTTGTAAGCCTCATATTTTAATAGGCATTTGGGTCACAAGTATGACAAGTATCTGGAATCACATCTGGCATCCCTAAGCTCTTAGTACCAAAGAAAAGTATTACTAGCCTGTAATGTTATTTGTTCATCCATGGGTGAAAATACATTTCAGGTTGCCCTTTTTTTTTCTTTTTAATTATATCAGACTCCCCTTCTTTGTTAATACTGCCAGCTTCAGAAAAAAAAATAATCCTGTCCTGCGGCACTTAATCATTCTTTGTTCTTTATAGTGGGGAAAAACAGCTCAACTTCTCACTTTAAGAACAAAAAAACCACTGATGCCAGTGACAATTCCAAAATATGCTAAGAAGTCTTTCAAAATTGGACTTAAATACCCTCTCCTTACTTGACGACTTCTCAATGACACAGTAGTTGGTAATGGATATGAAGCAACTTGTTTTTAAAGTTACCAAAATTCCTCCTTCGAGGCTTGCTCAGTCTTTCCTTCAAGGAAATACAGTTTTGATATGACATCTCAATCAACATCTTGCATTCAAAAAAAAAAACACCTAACTTTCAACAAGCAGATTTTGATTTGGCTCTGCAGGAGCTGAGAGTGCACTGAAATGATGCACAGCCTCCAGGCAAACCAACAGATACCCATGTGACACTGAAATGGTGCACAGACACAGATCACTAATTCAGGAATTGCTTAAACGTTAAAAGGGCAATTAGTATCGTTTTCTGTGTATTACAGACATTTAAATTTCTTAAATACACCTGTCCAGGGAATCACTTAAACTGTTTACTTTGCAGTTCCTCTACAAAACAAGGAAAAGTGGAGAACTGTCTGCTCTAATGATTCATCAGTTTTAGCCTCCCAAACGCGTACCTGGTTTCTGTCATGTTTTTCACGTATATTCTGTGTTCCTTCTTCTACTTTTTTTCCCCACTGAAATTAAAGAACTGTATTTTCTTCCAGGGAAGGTACCTACATGCAACCAAGTCACTCCATCATTACCATCATTTTTTGAGTCACAGCCTAAATACTCGCTTGTCAAATCATTACAAACAAGCTATTACAAACAAGCTAGACAAGGTTCCCCCCCCCCCCCCCTTTTTTTTTTCCTGGCTAAATGGTACACTTTGAAACTAAAAGAATTTCTATTTCTGTTTTTAAACAGTATAGCAGGTTTACCAGAAGGTAATCAAAAGGCAAGTTTCTCCCAGGCTTCCTGCAAGCCCAGGTACACAGTACAGACCAGGCTGCATTTGACCTTAAACGTCTGCCAACAAAGAAAATCTGTCACTAATGGAATCAGCATTTACCTGCAATTTCAGCTTTTTGGTTAATCCAGACCGTTTGCTGCAAAAGCCTGAATCTGCATAGTATCTATGATTTGTTTTCACTGAGTAGAATAAAATGCCTAGCAGAATAAAATAGCACGTGATGTTTTTTTATGCATCAATACAGGGCAGTAATTAAAACATTTACTTGGGCTTCTTAAATATTTCCTGAAGCTGTTGCCATGAATACAGAGCCAAATACCTTAAACCTTAAAAATCTTTGTTCCAAACAGTTTCTGCTTTTTAGCTCCATAAACTTAGTGTTGGTCAGTAACTGCATATTGCAAGTGACACCCCTTTGCTATTTTATTTACGTAAGCTGAGGCTGAACACAAAACTTTTCCATGCCACCTATTTTCTAATGTGCAACTATTTGTTTCATGCATTTACGGTTACATTTTAAAGTATATTAAAACATTACTATCTTACCTTTACTGAGACAAACAAAATACTTGTTGGATAAAGCTATACATACAACATGTGAAATACCTGCAGAGTACAAACATTGCAACGTGTTCTCATCAGACAAAGCCCAAAATAAGGTAATGAGTGCTGTTTGAAGTGTGAAGACAATTGTCAGGCAAAAAAGTAGAGCAGGTGTAACATATCTATAATACTGTCAGGACAGATGAGCATAATAATCACCCTCCTGCCAGTATCTAGACTTCGCTGATTCACTACAGCAGGTGCACGTGGTCTTAGCCTGCCAGAGACAACTTCATGAGGAGCAAGTTGACTGCTTCCAACAGAGCTGACTCTGGTGACACTGGGACATAACAAGGCCATTTTTGTCCAGATGACAACTGGATCCAATCATTAAGATGCCATGGCCTATTCTATCCTGAGGCTTCAGTGTAACGTTGGTTTTGTACACCTACCTCCCCCTCCCAAAACCCTTTTAAACATATCAAATCTTAAGCCCATATTTATCAACTCTCTTGACTGGAAGTATGCTTTAAATATATGTATAATTACAGCAAAGAACAGATGCTTACTATGAAAATATGAAAAAAGGAATGAGGCGCTGAATCATTACAAACTATTTGCCACATTGCACAAAGGCTTCAGAAGCAATCTGCATGCTGAAAACATGCAGAGCTCTAATACTTAAATACACGTGTACTATCACAACTGGAAAAGATTTTGACTGATAAAAAGATTTAATGTCTTACAAAATGTGAAAAAAATTGCTCTACGGTAATTTATCTTGTAATATATTCTGACATACAGTATCTTTCCTAAGAATGGAAAAGACATTTTATTTTAACAGATTTGTTTCCTTCAAGACTGGGGGGAATGTTTATATAAAATAGAAAGCTGAAGTTGCACAACAGAAAATGCTGGAAGTTTTTCTCAACAGTCTTCATTTTGCCAGACTCCTGCCTTGAAGTGGCCTTTTATTGCTCCTCTCCTCAAATTCCTCACTCCACACTTTGGCAGTGTTTCCAGCTCCTCTGTCCACAGCTACACCAGCAAGCCTCCAGCTTTTTTGCTACTATTGTGTGCAGCATTTCTGTAAACAAAGTAAAATCCCTCCAAGCCAAAACACGTTTGTGCCAGTGCAAGCGCATCTACAGAAACTTCTGACAGGCAAGAAGTATTTCAAATAATTAGACACGTAACTTACAGGCTTCTACTGTAAATCAGACATTACATTTAACAGGCGAGCTCTTCAGACCACAACTATGCATCTAGCTTGTTTACAGGATGAACAGACTTAAGTTACAGAAACTCCACTATTCTAAAATTAGCTAGGCAACTGGGCAACAGGAGGGCAGATGACAGTCATTCACAGTAAGCAGCCGATTAGGATCTGAATAGCCCATATGAATTACTGAATCTGAGCCATTTGAAGAAAAAAATACAGACGTAAGAGACCTGGCATTTTTAAGAAGTTATGAACGTAGCAGCCCAGAACGTACTAGCAAAAATTCAAACTATATGAAGGGGGAAAAAAGAGAAAGTCAAATGAACATATTAAAGTTGGTGTGTTCTCAAAAGAAAGAACACATTATTTACACTACAGCAACAAGATGAAATGGGTCTATAAACCACGGAATTAATTAAAAAAGGACAAGTAGAACTTACTATTAATACAGAACAAAGATACTTAAATTGAAAAATATGTATTTAATGCTTTTAAATAAATTAGGAAATGCTGTGTATACAGTTGTTAAGAGTGGATATTCACTGACTGAACAAGATGGATTGATGTCAATAGCTAAAATAGACTTGAAACAGGCTCAATCTATTCCCATGGAGAGAAGCATTAAGGCAAAAAGCATGCAGCAAATGCTCGTGATTAAGGGCATATGCAAATGAATTCAATGGAGTGAGAAAGGAAATTTGTCATTTGGGCACTTCTTGCTGTTGGCTTATCAGTTCAGAAGATTTCTCACATTTCCAGTGCATTCACTCACCTCCCAGTATCTAAACCACAGAAGAAATAAAGCTACTGATACACTGAGGGAGAATACAGGGGTCATTGCCTAGTGCAGAATTCCCTGTACACTCAGATGTATCGCTTAATGCCACAAGGTTGGGCTTCTTCTGGTTTAGCTTGTTTTTCCCCCCTGTAGTTTAAGTCAGACTGCAGCATTGTCATATCTGAAAAAGATTTCAGCTGGCTAACTTGGGCATCATCAAAAAAAAGCCCAGACAAAGCACCACAAAACTCAACATGGGCTGCAAGTAATTAACAGTGTCTTCAGAGCAGACATATCCTGAGGCTCTGGGCATTCTGGGGGATCTATTTGTTGTGGAGGAACAGCTGATTATGAAATGTCCTTGTGAAGAGCTAGAACCAATGCCTATATGCATGTGTTTGAAAAGCTTTTTCTTCTCAGATCTTTTTGACTCTTAACTTTCCCTCTTCCTAGCATTAAACTCCAAACTTTCTTTAGAATTTCTGTTCTACTTTGAGTATGATGAGGAAAGTGAACAAAAACTGAGTATTTGTGGCACTGCTGCTGCCACAGCTTTTGCATGTCAGTTGTGGTTGTTTCATCACCTGAAGAGCATTAGATATCAGAGCATTACTTCTCAGTCCCACACTGTAACAACTGTATGATGGTGAAGTCTACTATCCCCTCCTTACTTCTCTCCAGCATTTATAAAAACACATAGATATACATATACACATTGGTGGGTCCACCTGACAGCAGATTCTTGAAGCAGGGACTGGGTAAAGCAACGCTGATGCAACAGCCCCTCGCTCCCCTCCAAACAAAGAATTGAAGAAACACTGTGCAACTTCTGGTAGAGGTGAGAACATCTTGTTTACCAGATTTCATAATATGCATTATATATGGTAGTTTAAAAGAGAACTTGAAAAACTCTAGCAGGATACTTCAAATAAAAGCTGTTTGATGTAACTTTACAAATAAAAAGAAAAAACAAAATCAGGTGCACTTCTGCATGAAATGATAGTTGAATCCTACATTCAGATCTCCTAGCAGCCTTGAAATGTCACCACAGAAAACCAGAAATTAAAGTTCAGAAAGCCTCAAATTAAGTGACAATCAGCCAGAAATATCAGATAGGCTTAAAAAATATTACCTGTACAATTTATTATTTTTGAAGAAAACCTATTGATGACTGGATTCGGATCCA
Organism: Heteronetta atricapilla; assembly: GCA_011075105.1. Lineage (NCBI taxonomy): Eukaryota > Metazoa > Chordata > Aves > Anseriformes > Anatidae > Heteronetta > Heteronetta atricapilla. The sequence goes on from CM021736.1 coordinate 7,164,251, forward strand.
GTGACAGAGGAAATGAAGTTGAGAAGACTTCTCTTAAAGCACAAGCAAAGAGGCAAGACAAGGGAGAGGTAACAGAACATATGACAAATTAAACAGGGAAGTGACTGGATTTGAAGGGAGAAGGGGAAGGCCAAGGTGGAGAAGAAGACCTGAAAAGAAGAAATGAGAATGAATTAATTGTAGTCTCCTGGAGAGTTCCATTTCAGACACACAAATTTTAATTTCCGAGCACTTTTCTTAGCATTAAATTCATTACTTTACTTTTTCTAAACATAATTTTTAGGGACATTTTGTAAATGCATTCAGCCCAGCCCATCAATACTGCTACTTCTTGGACAGTTAGTTGTTCTTCAGCCTTTCCCCGGAAAATCCAGCCCAAGCAAGGCAGTCTCTCAGCAGGACACAAGTCTGTTATGCCTTAGTTTTTCAGCATGGAACCAATGAATTCATGGCTCATTACTTAAATGTCTGTTGCCATTGTATCTCAAAGCACAAATGCAGAACCACAATGCTTGGGAAAGAAAATAAGAAATAAATGGAGGAAAAAAAATAGGAATTTAAGTCATCTCTTAATACTATGAAAGACTCCACCATTGTATTTTCACTGCACAGATGGTCAAATTCAAGGTAACAATTCAGATGTATAAGCCTGGAAATCGTTTTAGATTTTATACACGCATACTTGCAAAAAAACAGTAATCGTGGCCACGCTTTGCTAAATAAAAGGGGAAAAACATTGTAACACCTGACTTGTCAGCCTAAACGCTACCCTCAGGCTCAACCTGCTTTGCAAATTCTCCCACATCCAAATCCAACTACATTTACTTTGCATCTTTATGCCTGCTGGTTACTGCTGCTCCTTTTAATGCCTTATGGCTCTAGCTGACTGCATTCCACTATGTGACTTGTTTGTCACACAAGCATTGGGATACAGCATTAGCATTAATTTTGTGGTTGGAACAGGAGGATGCAGCCAGCCTTCCAGCAAAGAATACTGCACTGGTTACACCTGCGTGAACAGGACAAACAGAACTCTCCTTTTGAGAATCCACATAAATTAAAAGTGTATCAGAAAGTTGGAATGAGCTGGTGCTTGACACTGCATGGGGCACCTAGTGACTGAAGCAAAAGATAGTTAAAAGGTACCATTTTTGGTTACTATTACAAATATTCTATCACTTCTGTTAGTATGGTATTTCCACAGTGCAAAAAGCACAAGTCTCCCTTTCCTGGATTAAGTTATTTAAAGGTTCTTCTTTCATCTGCGTTTCTGAAAAACATAGTAAGGACCTTCCTGTCCTCTCCTTAACGAGAGCAATGCCAAGTCCAACACAAATAAACATTTGAACAATCTTCTTGAGAGCTAAGTAGCAACAGCTATAAGAAGTATATGGAAATGATTAATATTTCAAGTTGCAGCAAGGCACAGTCAGGTCATGCATTACAAGCATGTTGACCTTTCAAAGAGTATCCCAGTCTCCCACCCCAAACCAAACACAGATAAACACATGACACAGAGCGCTCCACTAGCTGCCCAGTAGCAATCTGAAGTGTAACGAGCACAGTGACAGGATGCAGCATCCCACAGGGGAGCAGGGCACTCCAGCAGGGTCAGCAAACAGCCTCTGGGAGAGCAGGGGAATAGAAACTTGTCCTGATGAGCTAATACCAGAGACAGTATATAAGTAACTTTTATTATAGGGGAGAAAAGTGACAGTATTATTAAAAAATGTCAGTGGTTTATTGCTCATAAACCCTAGTGTATATTGTATCTATATCACCTGCCTACACTGTGTTGGTGCACAGAGCATGCACAATGCAGAATAGCAGCAGCACAGTGCAGGGGGGTTCTTACAACCCTGACAACCCAAAGCTCCAATCTAACAGTCCACTAACACTGATTTGATGTTTTAGTAAATTGATAAAAACAAACTCAAGTTCAAACAGAACACGTTCGGTGCCCAGATTTCACCTACTCACCTACGAGATACAAATTACAATGCTTACAATCTATCTATATTGTAAGGAAGAAAAACCTCCTTAATCCTTTTACAAAATTGTAAGGTGGCAATCATTTTATTTCCAATGCACAATGTTAAGTTATTGCTACATATTACATTTTTAAATATTGGGTTTGAAATTTGAAATGTAATATCAATATGTATTTTAAAATTATGGTAATGTTATAGTGTATAAAATTGGACTCAAAAATAGTTACGACTTTTTTAAATATATATTTTAAAATCACTAGGTGCTTTTATTTTAAAGCCAACATGATAATATAATAGCTGGAGACCTTTTTCCATGTATTACTGCTATGCAGGCTCTTATTTCCACAAATTAAAAAAAAAAAAAAAAGATTAAATTAGACAGAAGAAAGGTGGAAACACTGCTTCCCCTAAAGCCACCTGTGATGGGCCTCATCAGGAAAGAAAAGTAATTTATTGGCAATTATTTCTGACTTTTGAAAGCTTCAGGATGCTTTTATACGGAGAACTTTTAACATAAATATGAATTACACATTCTCATCTCACAATTATCTGCCATTTCTTTGTTTTTAGCACAGTAATATTTATGTGGCACTGCTAGAGTCGGAAATCTTGCATTAGAAGGCAATTATTATTTATAGATACTAAATTTCCTGCAGAACGACAGGCAGGGTGCCCCTGCTATGGGAAGTGAACCTTCATATCCTGAAGACCAATGACCTCCCTGAAATTTCTTCTGTTTAACAAGGAGTTCATAGCAAGTAAACAACACACTGATCATGCTGTTTCTCTGAGGGTAATTTTTCCAGGCTTTGCTTAAAAAAAAAAAAAAAAAAAAAAATCACCTGAAACAGATGTCAAGTCTTAGCTTTTAAATCAGCCAACCAGATGACCTGAGCTGTTCCAATGAACTTGCTCTGCATCTCTTCTGTCCATCTGCCTCCATCATTAGCCCAATTGCAAAATTCACCTCTGATAAATTTATCTCCTGTTGAGAACCCATGCAATGTCAAATTCAGCAAAATCACTCATCTTGGCATGCCCCAAGTCTGAGTTCAAATAGCATGATGGGGTCACAGAGAACAGTCAGTCTCTGGTTTACAGTACACACAGTATAGAGCACATTGCCAGGTACCTCCTAATGGCAAGAAAGTCCAAAAAAAAAAAAAAAATCCAAGAATAACACATAAGGTAATGCCAATTTTAGCTGAAAGATTGTGACAAATTTGTATCCCCGAGTAATGTAATTACAATAATATGAGTTTGTATTACCACATTCCAGGGCTTGAAATTTTAGTTTTACTACAGTTACTGCCAAGTGCTCTTACTGGACATTGAGGCCCTTGATAATTCCCTTCATAACACAACTGTGCTCGTATTTTGGCTCTGCCTTATCTGCCCAAGTATAAGCAAGTTGCTGTTCTGCACCAGAACACACATCAAGCCCTGGGCAAAAACAGGAAAGCCTAAAACTTTGTTAGCCTAAAACTTGGTTCCTACTCTTCTTACAGAAATGAACACAGTTCAAATAACTTTTCTATAGATTTACTTAAAGTTCCTGGGCTTCCTTTTTTAAAAAAAAAAATTAAAAAAATCCCACCTGCTTCCTTGCTCACTGCTTAGAGATTGCTTTCGTAGATCATTCATAAATGTGACCAGAACGTATTATGTTTCTCTGAGCCAATGCTAGTTCATTTCACATTTTTGTGTAGAAGCAGTATTAGATACAGGATAAGCACTGAGCATGGAAGACCCAACAATCTCACCACAAACAAGATAACAGACTCCAGCAAATGTGATTTTCTTTAAAAGGTTTCTCAGTGTCACCTATACTACACACAAAGGGGGGAGCATTAATTGATCTGTCTGCTTTCTGAAGTGGCAGCAAGCTGGAGGCTCGCATAAATAGCTCCAGTAAATGAACTATGTGCTGCCAGCTGCTGCGGATTTCTGCATGTCAAAGTGCTCTGATCGAAGAGAATTGACATGAACTCCCGTGGCCATGTTTCACATGGCCTAGGACAGTCTCTTCTGTTCATTTATTTATTGCAAAACAGGGAGGAGTCATGTATGCCTGGGTCAGCTCCTCCAGAAACAAAAGAAATAAACGAACTTGTGATCCAAACACAACTGCTCTTTAATTTTTAAAGTACACAATTACAGGGTTTGAGAATTTTTCTTCAAAATATGAGAAAGTTTGCACTGACAGTTTCTCATTTATGGAGAAAGTTAACAAAAAGCAGATGCAGCTCATAACACAGAGCCTGCAATACATGTTGTAATTAATCTGGCATTCCAAACAATAAACACAGTGTCAGCAAGAGACTTGCTTTAAATCTTTAAGTCAATTATGCACTGATAGCCTTAGCAACACATTCAGGAAAATTTTTACCCATTTACAAAGCTGTGTTAAGAGGAACCATAGTTAAACTGCTGTTCAGCAGGTAGCCTATCAGTTCATTTAGGAAGCTTGACAGGCAGTGAGTATGTAAGGTGAGTACTTGGAGGGCTATTGAAAGTACTAAATCCTTTCCCTCAATGTACTCACAAGCCAGACATCATAAAGACAGAAAAGAGCAGAACTTATCCAGCTTCTTCTCACAGTCTGATGACAACAATCGCTCATGGAAGAGGGAGTGGATATTTAGTGTGCATGCATGCACGTTTCAGATGAGAAAATATACAGATATTGTCACTCCTGGCAAATTCTAAATAAAAAATAGTGAACTATAAGAAATATGAGCCTTCAGGTAGAGAACAGGTGGCTGTTTCATCTGAGATCTTGATAAACTCAGTCGTTTTCTCCACATTCTGCATTCCCCATTTAAAGTAAAAACCTTCAGTGTTAGTTTTCCACTAATGGTTTGTCTACAGCAGGAAATAATAATAATAATAATAATAATGATAAAACCCCTTTCTAGCAACCCCTACAAATCTGTCCAGTCAATTCAAGCTAGGAAAACACAGAGCAACAGCTGTGGACAAACAACATAAAACAGCTGAAAATCGTCCTTACAGTTTAGCTGTCTAAATATTTGTGGGAGAACACAAGTTTTCCATTCAATGCAGAAAAGTCAGAGTCAAAATTCTAGCTCTCAAGTATAGTCAAATCTGAAAAGTAAACATTGAGAATTCAACCAATAATGAAGTTATGCCATACTCAAGAAGCTGCTTTCAAATTGTTTTACTCTAACAAAATTCATCCAAAATTGTTTTTGTTTACTGCTACCACCAGGCATAGAAGTCAAAGTCATGTGCAAGTACAGGACTTACAAATCAAAGATGCCAAAGATGCTGCTTGAGAGAAGCTCAAAACTATGACCTAGCACTAGCATGCTGCCTTGGTTGGGTTGCAATTCCTGAATGCCAATGCAGAGCACAAGATAACGTCAATATTTTAGTTACATTCTTATATAACTTGCTGTTCAGGTAGATTCTGCCCTCCCGCTAAAAAAAAAATAAATAAAATGAAGGTCAGAAAGCAATGACAATGAGCTCAATACAATAGCAGAACTGAGATTTGAAACTTCAAAACCTTTTCAAAATGAAACTCCTCAGTGACAAAACACAAGATTCTGCATCTCCCACAAGTCCCAGTTCATTCATTCAGCTCTGCAGTCCCACCTTCCTTAGGTGAGGCACAGATCTCCAAACTTGTGCTCTGCACCTTTTTCTGCACCTCCAAAGACCATGAAAGGCCAGGGGAGGCACTGCTGAACCACTGCACATAATGGCCTTGGTTGGACAAACAGCAAGTCTGGGTACCCCGACATCCACAGCCAGGACAGCAGAATATTCTCTGCTCGGTTATAAGCATTGAGGCACTGTTAATGGCAGCACACTAGTTGTGACACTGAGGTAGCAACCATACTTTGCTGGGGGTGTGAAACAAAACATGAGGGAAACCAGTAAATGCCAAAATACCATGGAGAATCCCCACCTGCAAGGAATGCTCTCTCCAGCCCCAGCTCTGTGCTCACTCCTTTTCCCTGCCAGCAGATGAGAGCAGAGCAGCAGAGGACACCACTTTCAGATACACGTTTAGGAACCTAAATTTAAGTACACAAACACAACTTACCGAACATTCATTTTGAGCTGTCTGTGGTTCAAGTCAAACTAAAGTTGCAGAAGAGGAAGGAGCAAAAGTGATGCCAAAAGATCTGTTAGCTTTTCCTTTGTAAAATCCAAGAGAAATCTCTTCTATGACAGAAATGTTTGCTTCTAATCCTGTACTAAGCAGATGCTGATAACAAATGACCTCTCCTGTTCCCACATAACATTTATTACTACTTTAAAAAAATATAAAAAATAATATTTTTTAAATTCTTCCTACTTCTTATTTCCTAAGTATGTACTCTGCTCTTGAATGTCAATAGTATTCTGTTGTCTTGAGGCCATTTGCACATCTTGATAAATGCATCCTATTTCATCAATTAATAGCCACTGAAAACACTGACCAGTACAGGGCAGCATGTCAGAAAATTTAGCAGAAGGCAAGGTGCTATGTACCAATCACTTTAAGGATAGGAAGCCACCTGATCTCCCTGGGTTTCAGGCAAATTTCTTGGAAGCAGAGAAGAGAGTAACATACACTGCACCTAAACATTCTTATTTTTTGTCCTAGGAAGTGTACACATTTTGAAAGTTTGGATTTCCTTGAAGTGACCAAATGTATATTTATGTGCTTGTCATTCATGTTTATAGTTCTCCAAGCACCTGTACCCACAGACAGAAAAGTTAATGCTAACAGCACTCAAATTTTCACTCCAATTAGAATAAAAAAAGGTGCAGGAAATATACACATGCATGTATTTTGCACATGTAGAGTTTAGTATAATTCAAAAAATTTATTGCTAAAAAACTGTGTGAACAGTTTGGCACAGCAATATTTTATGCAAGTTTCACAAGACAGCTTGCATTTTCTCAAAGCTAAATATTCTCGTAGCTTATTTTATTGGCTATTATTCCCCTCCAGTGTTACAAAACCAAGCAGTTTACATTATTTGACATTGCATTGGACACAAATCTAATAAACTTGATGACAGTTGCCCTCAAATTGAAACCTTTTTATTGCTGTCTTATTTCACTTGCACGCATTCCAATTCTGTTCTGCGATCTTTAGCAGAAAGCACCAATATCCTCAACTCCCTCAGACTAGAAACATGCTTTATGTTCCCCATATTTTAAATCATACATATGTTTTGATGTAAGTCAAGAGATCTGTTAAATCTTTAACAAACTGAAATTGTAGTCAGCTACCTACGTATTTATCAAAGCTGCATAAAGATACTAGATTGAAGAGCGACATGCTAGATACCTAATCGGCGGTTTAAGATAGCAATGGAAGACTGCACCAATACAGTGCTGTTTACCAGCTTTTCTCCATGATACTTGGCTCATAGAAAGTTCAGAGTTGAACCTGACCTCATTTCCAAGATGAGGATGTGGACTGGAAGTCCACGCCAGACACCAATGAACACTGAGTTGTAATCCTCACCTCCAGTTAGAATGCTCTTTTTCACCCCTTCCTTCCCTCCATCTTCCTCTTTCCACCTCCCACCTGTTTTCCTGTTCTCTATATGCCACTTGCATTATTTACTCTATTATTCTGCTCTCTCAGAAGCCTTCATTTCTTTAAGACTCCCACTCTGCCCTCATGTGTCCTACAACTCATTTGCTGACCCACACCTCCATCTCTCCGGCTCTCTTCAGTGCCTCCCTCCATCAGCCTCCCACTTCCTTTCCGTGTCTCTCCCTTTTCATTCCACTTGATCCCCAACTTATTTTCATTCCCACAGCTTTCCTCCCATTACCAAGGTATCACTTACCTTTTCCCTTCCGTGAGTTAATGTTGGGAGTACACGTAGCCAACAGCCCTCACTAACTAGCCGTGGTCAATCAGTGTTGGCAGGCTGTAGGGGTCTCCCTGGGTGAACCACACCAGCTCAGCAGCTGCACTTGCAGACACACAGCCAGAATTGTAGCCTACCAGAGCTTGTGACAAACACTAAAACAATTATTTCTTAACTGCTAAAAATCTGGAAAAACAGTATTTATCCCAAGAACACTATTTATGCCCTGGATGTTGCTCTCTTTGGATTTGAGCTGTTTTACAGGAAGTGTTAGTCTTGCTCAAAAACCAAGAAATCAAATGACTTGCACAGCTTATACAAAGTTAAGTTTGTTCAGATCAAAAGCTTAGAAGTCAGAAAGCCATTCCATGCTGTAGTTATTTTTCAGATATTCCCTCCTATTGCTTGTTCCAAAAAGATCATATGATTCGAATTAGTTTCCAGAGGAAGTCATTAAAGAGAGTTTCTATCAATGATGGTTTTGTGTGTCTGCACTTGGTCTTTGGCACAGCCTCAGGCTATATTTAGAATTTAAAATGTAAAGAATGTTTGAAACCAAAGCAATTTGAAAAAATGAATTTATAATAAAATAAGATTTGCAGAAAATGGATGATACTCATTTAGATTTTGGTTCTACACAGTCTACAGTGGTTACACAAGTTTAAGGAGGGGAAGGGGGCTGCCAGCCCTACCTCCAACTCCCACAGACAGCAAGAAAACCTGAACGTCAGCTGAGACACTGGCTCTCTGTGGGGAGGATTGCTCTCGGGATGGCAACTACACACAGTACAAAACTGGAAAGACTAAAAACATGGGCATTTTTTTCAGGCACAAAATATTGTATATCAAACAATATTCCTTCACAGTATATAAATGTACTGCTCTGACTTGCCAGTCAAATTGGCATGGATATATGTATATATAAACACACACGTATATATATATAATTTAACATATATTTAGTAGTTAATAATTTAATAAATAAAATATATATTTAATTAATATAATTAAAGGGTCTGACAAGTTCTTTAACTTTATTTCTTCTGTGTGCAGTATTTTTTCCATGCTCTTGAAAGCTGTTTTCAGGTCCTATCCTCTTCCACTCAAGCCATTTTTGCTCCAAATCAAAATACAAGTTTGCATCTTGTTTACTAACCTACCACAGCATTACCATTCACTGACCAAAGCTTAATGCATAAGCAATCTTTTAAAATTAGCATCTTTAACTAGGCTTGCAACAAATTTCATTAGTGTCAAAGATCTGCATAAAATAACATCAGATTTAGATCCAGAACATCTCTACTATGTTTGAAACCTTCTGAACCCTTACGGCTTAAACACATGGAAGCAGGAGTGAGTTACAGCTAGAAGTGAAACACAACACTTGCTTTCTCAAAGCTTTCCCACCAAATCCAAGATAAAGTACGTGCTCAAAACAAAAACATACAAGGGGCTTCAAATGATGTTTCACACCTTCAGAGTTAATTTTCTCTTATGGGAAAAATCCTAAAAACTGGGGATAATCCCTTCACAAAAGAAAGGGATGTATTAATGAGTGGTAATAGTTAAAAAAAAAAAAAACAGACATCATACAGCTACAACATTACAACTAATTGATGACGGCAGCATCTTCCAGAGATGCACTCTGAAGCCCTAGTTGTATATGCATGTATTTATACATGATTGATAGGAATTACCTGACCACCACTCTGTATATTAGGACAATTATCATGAAGATCCAGACTATTAAAAAGTGTCTTTGCAATCGTATTTATTTTGGTTGTGCTTATTTGATTTATATCAGAGCAAACTCAAACCAGAAACTCATTTTAAGCACTTCAGATGATCAGAGTTACAAGCTAGCAGATGCTACATGGACCAAATTTACTTTTATCTCCATGGAAATGCCAAATAGCATGAGTTTTGCTATACAACAGTCAAGCACAATTTTTTTAAAAAAAAAAATAATTTCCCAGATTGTGTTTCCAACTGAAACATGATTTTATCAAATAATGGCAGGTGCAAGAAGTGATCGTTTTTTCACCTCAAGAAGTCTTGTTAGCATTTTCAAGAAACATTACAGGGCATCCTTCACCTCCTGACATGATGGCCTGCATTATGTAGAAACATACCATTGTGGAATTTATTTGCTTCTCATGCGTACTATTTAAAAATAAAGTTACAAGTTACAGTTACTTAAAAGTTTTATAATCTTTTAAAATATCTACTTACATAAAAAGTTATCAGCTGGACAACTCCTGATCAGAACGAACCTTCGTTTTTTAGTGAGGTCAAGAAAAGCTGCACAGGAATTTTGCAGCATGCACAGTCCATAGGGGAGCTGGCATAGAACAGCCAAGCCTGTCGTCATGGGGACCACAAGGGAAAAGGCATTTAAATGCCAAGATTTTTAAGAAAACCTCTGCTGAACTGGTATGAAGTCAGGTCTACATTTTATACCTCGGGAACCAGAACTATACAGCTTTAAAGACCAATCTGTGATAAAAGGGCAGAGGCATCAATAAAGCAGCAGCCTTGACCTCCCTCTCCAGCTGGAGGTTTTGGCACAGGGTGCACCAGGCTGGTGGGCTGAGCTGCCTGGCAGGTAGCTGTGGAGACACAGAGGCACAGTCAGGCATGCAAGAAAGCAAGAGAAGACCACAACCATGCTGTTCGGCAGCTGGGAAAACAGATCTGTCTCTCTTGCATTGTTTCTGACTTAAGTGGCTACTGTTCCCTTGGAAGAGCACTTCCAAATACTTGGAGAAGTTGCAACCAAGCACAGCTTTATTTCTCTGCAACTTCAGGAATAGGGTCACTCTGGGGGTATTACAATCAAAAAACATCATGCCCATTACTACCATAGGAAGTTGCCTTGAACCGATGCACTAGGTAGGATTCTGTTACCACTTACAGATGAGGAAAAACACATGGAGCAGCTTCAAAAGCTTCTCTAACAACTCTGTTGACCCATGTGCAAGCAGCTCGATGACTCCCTGCCCGAGACAACAGGCACCCACCGCATGGAGCCACACAGCCTGATGGGCAAACCTCGTCCGCAGCCATCCTTGTGCGGGCAGCACCGATGTGCCTCCAGGCAGGGTCCAGGCTAGGGTACGGTATGGGATCTCTGCAGACCTCGTACAACATGCAGTAGTAGGGTATTTGCCATTTGAACCCATGCTCACATTCATCTACACTGGAATCAATGCTGAGACAACAGAAAATTACATCTTGAGCATGAACTGACACAGAAGTTAGCTTTGTTTTAAAGCACTTCAGCATCTAATCACCTCAGAGGTTTGAGTGCTTTCTGTTCATGCAAGATCCACATCACTTGACATCTCTAGTCAGAGGCAATAGAGCACGTCCTCAAAAGCTCAATAACACCACTGCAGGTCAGTGAGGGTCTGACTAAAATAAATTAGCGTAAAACAAAGCTCTGAACTAATTACGTGGCTATTCATATTGTAGAATTTAAGGCAGGAAAATGAGTTGATTGTATCCCACATTCTCCTTCTTGCACTGTCCATTTGTTTTGCTTTGCCTTATTCTGAGAACAGCAGAAACTACACTTACTTTAACCAGAAGCAGCACACAGTGAGATCAAAGTACATCAGGAATAAAAGCTGACCAAAGCTATGAAAAATTACTGTTATTTTTGCTGCATTAACCAGTCTGAAGTACTGTGATGCAGTATCACACCTTGTCTTGTGGGGATGGCTCAGCATTTCAGATCCAAATGTGAAATACAATTCAAAGAATGCATTACCACACTTAACAGAAACAAACTGTGAACTGCTTTTACAGTAAGTTAGTCTTTAAACTTAAAGATAATCTTCGCAATCTGATAAGTCAGCTACATTGCTGCATACTGGCAAGCATATAAACAGTTCCAGCCCATTCAGCTTTATTTTCCCCATTATTCACCATGTCAGTTTTATGGAGTTTCAGAGATTATGGAGGGTTACAAGTGAAAAGACTCCTTTTAGAATGGAATTAAATTATCGAAATGTTGTGACAAATTTTAAAGTGCTTATGCACTTTAAGACCACTAACACAGTTTACATAGGCAAACTCCCTACGAACATAACAGGATTCACTTTTATCTTCAACGAATTAAGATAGTATCAAGTGTAATTAGGAAATCTAGCCTTTGTCAGAGCATTTTTTTATACAACTTGAACCATCTCTGAAATACATAATCAAATTTCTACTGAAAAGAAGTATGCCCTGATGTTGTAAATCAGCTTCATACACAACTGTAAATTCCCCTTTCCCTCCTCCCATCCTGAGAATCTCCATTTGCCAAGTAGAACATACATGATAAAGAAAAACTTATCTGAAACAAATATTTTCAGATTGAGGCCATAAACTGTCTAAATCTACGTAGTCTGTGAACACTCTTAAACTCACTACCCATATTCAATGAAGAGAGATGCTTATTTTCCTCTGTATACATACACACATATTTGTATTAACTTTCCAGACTAGATTCATATTCTCCATGAAGAACTGGGTAACTCATTGCATGCTGGACAAACAGCTAAGAGGTTCATGCACAGCAAGGCTGGCTTGACCTACTCTTAAGAGAACAGTAAAGTAAGTTAGAGATTTTTCCTGTTTTGTGGAATAACAGTTATCTATACTTTGAAGAATAACAAAATGAATGAATTCATCCTCACCATTCCTTTCTAGGAACACTTTTAGAAGTGTTCTTATGACATTGTACAGAATGTAACAACTATTGACAGGAAAGCACAGGTACACATTCTAATTTTGTTCTAGTTTTGGTTAAAAAGTAAAGCAGATCATAGTACATACATGCTATGAAAAAGAAAGAGGATCTAACCTCTCTTTAGCCCAGAGTAACAAAGTCATTTAAGGAAAATACAGATGAAAAAGCTATGTTATGGCTATAAATAACAGTAAGTAGGAATAACATGCACGAAGCCTGAGAATAGGAAAACACTCTAGACTTTAAGAATAAAGCCATCCTAACAGGCGTAGTGTGCTCTCTGCCTATAGATTTGCACACACATATATAGCACAGCATTATATATTTAAACTGCAAGGTCAGTGGTGTAGCTGCCAAACTGCAGGAAACAACCTACAGTTTCCAACATCAGCAGTTAAACAACACAGAAGTAAATAGCCTAAACTATTAGGTAATTTTTAGTTACTTTTATGCTTGTTAGACTAAATTCAGACTTGACCAAATTCTTGGGGGAAATTTCAGATGATAGAACTGCACTTTGCAGACATGGCAGCCCCTGAAACACACCAAGCCACCCAGTATTTAAAAAAGATGAGCCTTCTACTTAGTAGCATACACTAGAACCCTTTTAGTATTCCAGCATTCTCAGTGATCACTAGAAGTAGGAAAATCTATTTGTTTATCTAATACTTGCATTTATTATCAAATAACATCAACATGAGGAACTCCTGCTGAAAGGGTACCAGGCCACTTCTTTATGCCACAAACTTTTCACAGTACTCAGTTTCTCACCTGCTGCCTCATTAGTCTCAGTACTAAGTATTATTTTAGGACTATGTCCGTGACACTTCTGTCTGCTACCAGATCTCAGTACAGCATGGTGGGGTATATGGTTTGTAAAGAAAGGAAACAGTTAGTCCAGTAAGTGGCTCTTCTCCTGTGCACCAGCAGTGAGCTTATGTACCTGCAGCCTAAACTAGGCATTCAAACATCATTTTCAGTGACTTGGAGGGTCCCCTCCTCCTCCTCAAGTTTTTGTCACCGAACAAGAACAATCTCTTTTCACAGGACATCCCTGCGGTCACCACAGAGATCCCATGCAGTGGCAGGATTAGGCATAGGCAGTGTAGGAGGGAAGGCAATGCTGCACAGCCACCACAGGCCACGTGCAAAAGGAGCATCAAGAGGGAGCATCACAGTCATTTATAGCAGAGATGTGACAGATAACACGCAACTTCCAAACTTCTTGCCTAACCTGCACTCCTTTCTCTTCCAAGCAGATCAGACCCATGCTTGTAAGAAAGCATCATCTACAAGCAGGCAACTTGCTACCTGAAAATGAGCAGCAGCAGCCACTTGCCTGACTGCATTTGTGGGATCCTGGGCAGGACTCAGTCCTTGATTCCTTTTTCCATCCACCAGAGTATGACTTTTGCACACATTGGAAGAGGTTATGGTACTGTTTAAGACTCACAAAACTCCTGCAGGATGATACTATATGGGGTTATCAAGTCTCCTACTTTCACTTCACCCTAAAATACTGGGTTTGGACATGACAATTCAATACATTTCATCTGCATTCATAAAAACACTGGAAAAAAACAATGCTGAGGTGTTCTACAGTTTTATGCCATGTGTTTCACTGAAATTTCTATTTGGGAACAGCAGTCTCTCCTTTGTGTGAATTTGGGATTCAGCTCAGTCCCAATATCAAAAGCTGAAATGGTCAGGGATGCATTTGTGTATTAAGAAATGAGGTAATCTCTCCATGGAACATGCTTAAGTTATGAAGTGCCTGCACGTGTGACACTAAAAACTGGCAAGTAAAATGCTGAACTGCTGATACGCAAGCCAATCCTCCATGTTTGTTTTTTTCTTTTTATTATCATTACCAGAGGTTTAGAGAATCATAATTTTCCCTGTTCTCTAAGCTCAGTGTAATTTGCATTTCCCTTTACCACCTCTTATAACCTCTCCAAATTTTCCCTGCTCTAACTCTGAATTTATTCCTGCCTAGTACCACTAAGTTTCCATGAGCTGAAGTGATGTCTTAAGCTGACTTTTGGCCAAGCATTACTGCAGGGGTGCCCATGTTCTCAGCACACACGTCCCCCTAACTTCTTTATAGCTGTTGAAAATAAAGGCACACACCTATACAGAGAGGAACAACATCAAAAGGAGGAATGAAAAAACATGAAGAACACACATGAAATCTCAACTCTTGCATATCCAGTCCCTAAAGTTCCAAAGAGCACCTGAAACTGCCCAACACACGCTGCCGAATAACATGGGCTTCGCCTGCTCCCTCTGCTTTCATCCATTCCACCTTACAAGCTCACCCAATCACACAGCAAAGCAGACTGAGGATACAGTTTGGGTTACAACAGCTAGCAAGTGCACAGAAAAAACTATCCAACAGTAAAAATTCTCCACAGTTAGTTTTAAGCCAACCTGGTCTCCTGTGTAACAATATAAACAGCAGTGGCAGCATAGCATAAAGGGCTGAACAGGAGAGCAGGACGAAGAACAGGGCAGGACAGTGTTCAGAAAGGGAGAGGGCAAAAGTTTTAGCTATGGCTAAATATGCCTTGCTGTGAACTTTTATACTATTGAATAAATAGTAAGACAAGCATTCCTAAGCAACATTAACCATACCAGAGGAAAAGACAGGTTGACAGCAGGAGGGAAAATAGAAAAAAGCCTCTTTGTCCATTACTTCACGGAACTTTGGAAGATCTGCAGCCTCCAGAACATCAGCTGCTGGTATGCCCTGAACTCCACCTCTTGCACCCCCCATGTAAAAGCAGAGCTGCACAGCTCAGGACATCACTTCTGGTTGTTCCAGTCATTGGCAGAGAGGGATTGGGCATACAGAGTGTTTTAAGTTGTTCCCCCTCTAAAGCCATAATAGTATGGGATCTAGTCGTGAACCTGAACAAATGGCTTTCTTAAAGATGCTATTGGAAGACTTGTATCTGTTTGTGTGTTTTCTAAACAAACATTTCAAAATACTTCACCCTCATCACCCGAGCAAGACTGCAACATCTGGTATTCATTAAAGCCAGGAAATTCCTGTTTTGGCCTTTATGAAACTATTGAGAGTTGATAATTGATTTGTGCATCCTAGCCTTTGTAAAGGGCTATTGTTGCAATTTCATATTAAAACAAATTTTAATAATCAAATTGTTTAGAATCTGCATATGCTAACTGCAGACGTGGGAATTTTTCAATTCAAAATTTTTAGAAAACATTTATCAAGCCTGAGTTAAGTCCCCATTATAATACTCTACACAGTTATTTCACAACCATTAAAAGTTGTAGTAAGTATAAAACAAAAAGTTTAGCAACTTTGAGGTCACTACTCTGAATGCTTCAGCTTCATCACAGCAAATTTCTCCTCAAGGGATCAGAAAAAAGTTCAGGGGCTTGTACAGCACATAATCCTCAGATTATTTGTAGACAAGCTGCGCTTGTCTACAAATCTCAATTTATGTGCAGTAATTAGAAAGAAAATATATGCTGTCCTTCCTGAAATAGTATCAACATAGAATTAGAAACTGACAACAGCAAGAAGAGCACTATGTAAAGCTCTAAACACTTCCCAGTAGACTCGATAACATGACAAACAGCATGTACAGAGAAGTCTTCATAATGGTTTTTCTTTTAAAAATCATGATTTTTTTCCTGATACGGCAGGCAACCTATATTTTATATTTATTCATATGAAAAAAGGTTTCATTTGATTATGAAAACATGCAGTATATTTACAATATTGTGTATCAGTAACTGCTTCTCCACCAACTGCTTACCAGGCACTCAATTACCAGCCGAGGAGATGGAGAAACAGCGTGTTCTCAGAGTTCAAGTCCACAGCAAGCTGGCCAGTTACTTGTTTCAGACTCCCCTCTCCATCACAAAGTGCCATTAAGCAAAGCTATAGTATGTTAAATACTTGAGAGTATTTTCCCCATAATAAACAGCTGCTGTGTCCACAAACGGAAAGTTAGAGAACTGCAAACAATTGACACCAAATGTAAGCAGAATATATAAACTACACTGTATTTCACAAAAAAAAAAAAAATAGGAACCTTCAGGTTAAGGGATTCTTTGCACACAACCTGTAATTCACTGTTTTAAGTGAATATACACGACTTCCCTGCACAAAGCCAGAGAGTAAAATCTTAACTCAAGAGCCACCCTGCAGTCCATGGACATTTGAAACTTTCTTTTTTAATAGTTCAGCATATTACTAAAATGCCTCCCCATTTGCAGCCCATCACTACCTAAAGTATATTTTGGCATGAATTCTTTCCAAGATATTCACTCCTATTAGAGATGCACTCAGTGTGCCCTACTGTACTTCGTGTTCCCCCCCCCTCAATTTTTAACTTTATCATCTCATGTCTTTTAGCTATTTTATTACCCTTGGTCTTCAAATTCATCCCACATATTTACAGAGCTTCTTCTCTTTGAGATCATTAACAAAAGTTTAAATTAATTTACATAATGTGAATCTCTAAGTACCAAACCAGCATTCCAGCCAGCCACCTCTCTTAGCTCTCTATACAGACACTTTTCAGCTTCAGGATCATTTAATTTGGAAAGAAAATAAATGCAAGCATTGCTTTATTTCTTCTTTTACCCACTTCAAAAATAAAAAATAAAAACCCACATAACTCTCCTGCCTCAGTTTCCTGAGGAGCGTTAGCTGTGTTTTGATTCATAGCACGGTAGGCAGTAGACCACAGGATTGCACAAAGACCTTGCTACTCTCACCCTCCCATAAACATTAGTTCCACCTATGAATATATACATATGATACTTGCAATTTTTTTTCCAGTCTGAATTCTTCCCCCATTTTTCCCTCTCAAGTGTTTTTTTTTTCCTGTACAGGTGGAAAATTTGTACTTCAATAGCATGTGGGAAAGTACCTCAGAGACCAAATCTCCTTTTACTTTATGTTATTAATCCTGCACTTTTCTAAAGAGATTATTTTTCTTCTCGTAAGACCTTCTTCACTTACAAAGGTTAGCTCACATCTCCACTACATTCTAAATAGAACATACAAAGAAATTATTTGAAATCCACCTTTTGGGATTTTAATATCTATCCGCCTGAACAAAAATGTGAAATGTTCAAAACCATACCCAGTTTCATTTTTTTCTGCAACTGAGGAATTAAATATTACTTTCATTCAGTCACAACCTTTAAGTATAGAGCTAGAATGCTTATTTCAGAGAGAGATCTTCCAGATGATATAATTGATACACACAAATAGCCTGTACTTCCAGAAAAGGCATCATTTCAAACAAATAATACCAGCCATTAGTAATGAAGCACTCTAATTCAGTTTCATTAAGAAAACAAAGAAGCATACAGACTGTTGCTGTCAAGAACACAAACGGTATATATTGTTCTAACTGGGCCTAACACACCTTTCACTCTATAAAGCAAAATAAAAAGAAGAATAACAGAACACTCACCAATATACAATATTTACAGGAAAAAAAAACTAGCTTTAGCTAGCCTAAAATAAAGAAGCCATTCAGATGGGATGTAGAATTATACAGAAGAAAGCAGGCATGCTAGAGACACTATGTACATCAGTGTTGACATAGCTGCAGAAGCACAAGTTACTTAAAAATGGATTTGTACATCAGATATCAATACAAAGTTGAGAAATTCAGCAAGAAATTCTCAAAAACAGAAGACTGAAATAAAAAAATTCAGGTGCCCACTACTGATAAGGCAATTCTAAAGACAAAATTGCTTGTTCCATGGCGTTACTTCTTTAAGACCTAATCCCACCCAATAAAAATAAAAAGAACGAAACTAAATACCTTTTTTCGATTTTGCTCCGATCTTCAACTTTGATGGCCAGGCAATCTGTGTATTTGTTTCCTCCATAATCTGTTAAAAAAAAAAAAAAAAGAAAAAAAAAAAGAAAGCATTTAAGCCAAATTAAGTTTTTATTACTCTCCTACAAAGCCAAGAGTTCATTTTCACAAAAGATAAATTTGTTTGCTATTTTTAATCTATCAATTATTATTTCAAATTCGTAATTTGTGCTAATGATGGTTTTTTTGAGAGGCATTTGTTTGGTGATAGGTGGAGCTGATTTCTGATAATCCAAAATAAATTTGAAAAACAAACCAAGAATGCTGCTCCATGTCTATGAATTTCCAAAGGCTGCTGCTACCCAAAATATGCTCCAGGTCCATCTCAGAGTGAATTTCAAAGCTTTACAGTTCAATAAAAACATCCTTAAGTTACCTTAAGATAGTGTCTAAGTAAAGACCATCAATTTTAAATCAAGTTCTTTACAGTTGTCTTAAGATTCATCATTTTGCCTTTAAGGCTTTTTGTTATGGTTGGGTTTTTCTTTTACCTTTACCTGAAAGCAATTGTTCATTGTAAGCCTATCCAGGCCTCTGAAGTTTTACTTCCTGTTTTTGGAGCTCAAATAAGAAATTCAACAGCGTTTAACATAACACAATGCAACCTATCTGTAAATCTCAAGCTAGTTAACAGGGTAAAAACCATATGTGTGCAAACATGCACTTGGAAAAGCATGTATTTATTTGGCTCAATGTAGCCTTTCTGTTGCTTTCTCCATTTTAGAGAATAAGTCTGCTGGGCATTACTAAAATCTTAAAATGACACAGTTACAGTGCATCACTAACACATTTAGTATAAATATAGGAGAATGAATCAAGTAACAAAGACTTCACACATGAACTGAAATTCAGTTCTAAAAAGTGTTGGGCATCTCTACTAAGACTGAAGAACCTGTCTTCTATGCTGCGATCTCATCAAGTACAATGGTCAAATACCTCTCATCATACTTGAGATAAGAATAACTGATCATCCTGAGTATAAAGACAGTATCTCATCATGAACACCTGCAGAAGCAAGGAAGATGTGTTCTTACTAGTACATGACAAAACGGTTATAGGATGCCAAGAAAACACATGTACTAAAACAAACAAATACCATTCTAGGCTGCATTGAGCGAAGTATTTTCCCTGAGTTCTTTTCTTGGCAATAAAGATGTCAATTAGATTCCCTTCACCTCCTTTCCTCCATGCTGAACAAACCCTGCTCTCTCAGCGTCCCCTTGTACATCTACTGCTCCAGGCCCTTGGCCAACCTGGTGACCCTCCACTGGAGTCAATCCCATTCATCAGGGTCTTTTTTGGGCAGAGGGGGATGCAACTGGACCAAGGCCTCCATATGCTGCTGTCAGTACCAAACAGATGGGACTAACCAATTCCTAACCAATTCCCTTGATATGCTGGGTCATGTCATTTTAGATAGCCTATACAAAAATAATTTTGCCAAGAAGAGGGTAGTAAGTATTAAGGAGGTTATTAAACACACATAATGGCAAAAAGTACAAGTATTCACTGTAAGTTTAGTCCATAAAGTGGAAAAAAAATGTGAATTTTCAAGGACTAAAATAATACCTGATCGACCCAAGTAAGAGGTAGGAATAGACAATGAGAACTTTTCAGATGGCAACTCTCAGGGTCTGGCTCGTCCTATATGAAGGATATTTGCTCAACTTCATGAGAGAGGTAAAAAGTTCTCATACAAATGAGAATTACAATACACAAAAAATGGATACTGTCCAAGAGTCAACTCATGAAAAGTGGGGGGGGTGAAGGAATTAAACAAAGCAGTACATTTTAGCATTTCCTGTCCTGAGCAACAAATATAAGCAATAATTTAAAAAATCTAATTCCCAAAGAAATTACAGTCACATCCAAGAAGAAAATGACTGCATTAAAGAAAAATCAGCTACACTACCAATAAATTTTCAATAGTACTGTAAGTCACAACTAAGGCTGACTTCTCTAAAAACTTATTCTTATCTTCTCCATCCAAATCCCCAGTACACTGAAACAATTTCCAGATTAGCACACCATGTGGAAAAACTGAAAGCGTCAGCCAAACTTCATTATACTATATTTTTGGTTTAAGCAAATATTGGATAATAAGTTACAGCTGAAATAAGACATTTCCAGGAGGATGGAATTCTATCAGCAACATAGACATACTTCTCACAATTTTCCAATCCAGATGTGAAAAAAGTTATTTCAAAGAATTCACTTGTGTCTGATAGAGGGCTTTGGGCCAGGATTATTCTTAGTTGTGCAACAGGCAAGTAAATATATAGAAAATAGCAAGGAATTAACTAAAAGGAGAAGGGAGATGCTAAAACAAATAATGGATGCAGAAGTGGGTTTTAAAAGATTCAACATAAAGGGAACCACAAAAGAGGAGAAAAAAAGAGGAGTGAATGATTATCATTCCAAGCAAGTGTTATGTCCCATCAGTACTTCATCCACTCTAAGATTGGAAACATGTGTCTTAAAGAAATTAAGTCCTCCTTATTTCTAATGATAAAAAAAGAAATGAAAGCCCATGGCTTCAGAGATGCATACATTCTGGGGACATACAAAAGAGATTCCTGATGAGATCTTCAAAGGAAAAGAGGTCTGACTGACAGTCACTGAGATTTGGTTAACTAATACCTTCAAATTCTTTTGGGAATGCAAGGCTACAGTTTACCACATTAGACCAGAAGGAAGGCTCACAATTTGGTCACTATAAAGACAAGTTTATCTCCTGTCTTATGTAGTTACGTAGAAAAATGTCTGGACGCATTTAAATTAAGTGCATTTATTGAAGTATAAGCATGCTCAGAGTACTACTGGCTTTGAACTCTAAACAGTAAACTTCATGATAAATTCCAAGCTGACTGTAATCATCATCATCTTTTCCACATACTTGAAAACCCCTTATTACATAGGAAAAAAAAATAAGTTTTTGCTGCAACACTTCTTTTTTTTTTTATCCATTAAGAAAACTTCTCTTGCTTGTCAATTTGAGATCACAACTGCCTAAAAAGGTTTGCCACAGAAAATAATTTGTTTATATTTTTGAGAAATCACAATTTTCATAGGAACCCTTAGGCAGAGTTTAAGCTGTATTTCAAAAATAAAGCTCATGTACTACAATAATCAGAAAGCTCAAGTTATATGACGAGGACCAAAATTGCAAAAAGTTGTGTTTTATATACTTCTTAACTCAACTCACCTACCTTTTTTTTTCCATTGGCATTGTTGTTATTTTGTTAAATAACAAAACCCCACCACTATTTACTGTAACAGCAGGAGAGGTCACAAACCTCTTGAAATCCACAAGCTGAGTTTGTCCTATAGCTGTTAAATTTTAAGGTAACAATCTTGAAAACTGCACCACAGTAAAACTCGTCATAGGATAGATCACCAGGGCATCAACTTTTAACTGTATTTTAACATTCTAACCGAGGCAGTTTTAAGTGTAAAAAAAAAAAAAAATTACCCAGGTGTTTTTTTGGTTTGTTTTTCCCCACAAAAGAGATTTGGAATCACTCCATAAAAGCCTCAACAGCATGTTGCAGTGGAATACTTAGTGTTAACTCAGTGTTTATGCAAATAAGCAAAACAGAACACAGAACTTGCTCTGTAAGTTATATATATATATATATATATATATATATATATATAATAATTATTATATATATATATATATAAACACAGGTTTTAATTGTACAAATGTTTCAGAAACAAAACATTTACAGGAAATTCAGTCTAGGGATGAATACATCTGAGTTCATGACCAGCTAGACTACTGAAGAGCACCTCTACCTAGGTTTCCCTTCTTTTCACATAAAATAAATGTAAGGGTTTGTACTAATTGATACCCTCCCCATCTTGAAGGATTAACTGACTGAAAGAAGGGTCAGGCACATTTGGCAGCAAGATTTAATTGCATAATAAATAATCTCAAGGTTCTTCTCAGAATGAAAGAACTCTAAAATAATTATTTATCTCCATTTTCACTTCTCTCAAAAGAAATTGTGGTATTTAAACAACCAAAATATACAAGTTACTCTCAGCGTGGAATACACAGAAGATGACAAGATACTGTAAGACAGACCAGAAATGGGGCTGTGACCTGACCCTAAAATCTGACTCCAGTTGCAGATCACTGAGCCTTCAAGAAAAAAAAAAAAAAATCCATCTCAGGCAGCTTTCAGCCTCCTCGCATTCCAGCTACTCTGTATTTTTTTTTTTTTTTTTAAAAAAAAGTTTATGCACTTTGGAGTGCTTTCACATTAAAATATGATTTCCTGTTATCTTAAGTTGTAATTTTTGTATTGCTGATTTTGTACTGAAATCAGGAATGCCCTGATGAAAAGCAACAGTGAACTGAAACTCCTAGTTTGTCTTCACACATTAGAACCAAACACACACCTAGACTTTGATCACCAACACCACCAAAACCCCATCTTAATTTAAACAGCACTTCAGCATCCATTGCCTTAGCACAACTGGCAGCTTCTAGCACAATTCTCCTCAGACCCTAAAATCTTGCACACCTAACCTCTTGCATCAGTGATAAAGCCCTCTTAACAGGCCCAAAACTCAACCAACGCTACTTTTGAACAAGACTTGGAAGAAGTCAGCTGCTCAAAGCTAAGTCTCTTGCTACCTTGCGGCCAGCCCATGGGTCACGGTACCCAGATGAGGCCTACACTGCCACAGCAGCCCCCGGGGCACCTGGGCTATCAACAGCAGCACCAAGCACTAAGGAGTAAACATATAAATTACTGCAACAGTATACCTTGTTTTCAACTGCCAAACAATGACAATCACCAGCAAGCAATTGGCATTGCTGCTCAGACTATTTCAGGACCTACCACCACACACCGCTGCTGGCAGGGAGATGGCAAATCCTGTCACAGGGCCTGCGGGCAAACGCTCCAAGCTCAACATCCTGAACAAAATATTTTACCTAAAGAGTAAAGACATCAACATTCCAATAAAATTGAGGATATATTTTAAGTGTGGATCTAAGATTTCAGTAAGCAGAGATAAGGCAGGCAACAAACCTCCATTTTAATTGCAAATTACATTTAATTGAAGCAAAAATTCCTTCCCCAACAGGAACCACCTTCAGCATTCTCAAGGCTAAAGGCAAAGTTTCTTCTTGCCAAACAGCTGGAGCAGATAGGTTAGGTAAATTACACGAAATAAAGTTGAACTGAATAACTACAGGAGATCATATCTATGAAAACAAAAGTGATTGTCTCTGAGACAGAATAAAACAGAAATAGATGAGAAGCAAGGGAGGAAATGGAGCAGTGATTCTTGTAGCTTGCTTTACCCTTCTCAAAGTGACCTGAAATCCCCTTGGAGGAGTGGGGACAGTTCCTTCAGCAGGTTAAATGATGAAACAAGAAAAAAAAAACTATAGGGAAAAAAAATGACATCCTTCTAGGTCTTTCTTTTGACTTTGAAATTGCTTTTTCATATATAAAAAAAGCACACCACCACGTACAGTCAAGACAAGGACTGAACCATACTCAGAATACCTTTAGAGTCTTTTTTAATGTTATTTGCAATCCTTCGTTCACATCTCAGAGACCAGCTCTTAGTATAAAATCATCTTGCAGCAGGAAAAAAAGGCATGACAAAATAAGATGGTGAATGGAGTCAAATCCAGGTGGAGGCCGGTCACTAGTGAAGTCCCCCAGGGCTCGGTACTGGGGCCGGTCCTCTTTAACATCTTTATTGATGATCTGGATGAGGGGATCAAGTGCACCCTCAGTAAGTTTGCAGATGACACCAAGTTAGGTGTGTGTTAGATGAGTGGTCGGAAAGCTGCATGGCAGAGAAGGACCTGGGAGTATTGGTTGATAGTCGGCTGAGTACGAGCCAACAGTGTGCTCAGGCGGCCAAGAAGGCTAACGGTGTCCTGGCTTGTATAAGAAACACCGTGGCCAGCAGGTCCTGGGAAGTGATTTTCCCCCTGTACTCAGCTCTGGTGAGGCTGCATCTCGAGTACTGTATTCAGTTTTGGGCCCCTTGCTGCAAGAAGGACATGGAGGTGCTTGAGTGAGTCCAGAGAAGGGCTGCGAAGCTGGTGAAGGGTCTGGAGAACAAGTCTTACGAGGAGCAGCTGAGGGAGCTGGGACTGTTTACCCTGGAGTAGAGGAGACTCAGTGGTGACCTCATTGCTCTCTATAGATACCTTAAAGGAGGCTGTAGTGAGGTGGGGGTTGGTCTGTTCTCCCACGTGCATGGTGACAGGATGAGGGGGAATGGGCTTAAGTTGCGCCAGGGGAGTTTTAGGTTGGATGTTAGGAAGAACTTCTTCACCGAAAGGGTTTTTAGTCACTGGAATAGGCTTCCCTGGGAAGTGGTTGAGTCACCATCCCTGGAGGTCTTTAAAAGACATCTAGATGTAGAGCTTAGGGATATGGTTTAGTGGAGGACTTGTTAGCATTAGGTCAGAGGTTGGACTCTGTGATCTTAGAGCTCTCTTCCAACCTAGACTATTCTGTGATTCTGTGAAGTTATAATCTTTCCAAGCAGCATGAAGGTAAAATGGAAAAGTTTGAGGTAATGTTAAAGTAACAAGTCAAGGGAAAGAGAAAGTGGGAAAAAAAAAGGAAAATAATCTAAATCAGAAGAGTAAGGCACCAAAGCAAGAGATAACATGTATATGGCTCAGCTGCAAAACAAGTCAAAAAAATATTTGCAAGTGCTGAGTTGTAACTCAAGCAGATATTGGAGACTGACAGAAAATGCACAATAGACTTTACTTATTACATTCCATTAGTATACCTCAGACCAGCAAGTATAAGGATGCCTCTAGAGAATTATTACTGGCAACAATACATTCTTGAACTTCAGAGCCAAATACTCTGCAAGTTCAAGATGACCCCCAATCTCCACTTTAACATAGCTTCAATTAATACCACTTTCTCCACTGACATAAAAACTATAAAGGTCTTGGAGTCAGCAGAAACCCTCAACTGTTATCTATACCACAAAAAAGTACCTCTCTGCATTAGTATGTACTGTTGTAATTACTGCAAAGGAGAAAATTCTCATGTATAGAGGTAGGATCAAGATAGGGAAAGAAGGTAAACAGTACTATTTACATAGAAGTCATTTTTGTTAAACTGTGCAATTCCTTATGGATTACCATGATTTGTGAAGTTTATGGAGAATAACAAGTACCCAAGGAATCATAAAGGACTGCTGAAGGAAAGGTGATAGTTGTTCTGTCACTGTAACCACATCCATTTTTACCATGTGGTTTTGGGAAACAGTTTCTCCCCTGAATCTCAAGAAAACTTGTTATACCAAGTTTGCAGAAAACAAAGATGAAAGCTACCATGGAAGACAGTACCAAAAAAAAAAAAAAATCCAGGAGCAGCAATAGCAAAAAGGTAGTAACGTGAAAATGGCCTTTCAAAATTTGAAAAATACATTTTTCCATAAACAATATTGATGGCATATGGTTTTACGGTCATAAAAATTAAGATTCTTTATGCAGATCCAAAACACTGTTGCACGATTGCTCATTAACACTTGCAGTTGCAGAAAGCAAGGCAAGCATTTTGTTGATCATCTGGACTTCGCCATCCTCCACAGGGAGAAGGGAAGACTCCTGCCATTAACACCCACCCAGAATCCTCTCAGCACAACTGATCTTTGAGCTCTACAGCACATCTTTTTGCTCTTCTCCAGGTACTTTTTATTTGCTTAATTATTCATGGGGAATACATATTTTAAAGGATAAAATGGAAAATATTTGAGTGAGGTTAAATCACTATGCTGGTTGAATGACCCTGATATTAAATAACTGCAAGAGAATTCTAAGAAGGGTTTTGAATGATAAAGTGTCCTTTAACAACAAAAGGTGTATGCAGTCTTTTTTAAAGGATCATAAAACATGTCAAAGCCAGGTTTCTTACAAAAAGGAGACCAAAACACAGTCCAACTTTACTGGCATCCACCACCTGATACAGATTTTTAAACACTTATTTTTCCAAGTTTTATATAAAATATTCTTCAAGATCAAAATGAATTCAGTAGTTACCTGAAAATACTATGAAAGATACAGGAGTAGTCTGATTACGTTTATCCTACCAGAATATAAAGATCATACTAATTTCATGCCTGTTAGTTCTCCTTTACACCTCAAACTACCTCAGATACTTAGGAAAATTGGTTAACCAGAACCCAAGTGACACATAGTACCGTCAATCTTACACTGGCTCAGTCCAGTGTAAACCATAAACATGAAGTATAGCTTGCATGGAAATAAATATATAAGCAGGAGAAGATCTGAGCTGAAAAGTCACAGCAGACAAGCAAAATCCTACAAGGACTGATACTTCTTGTTCTTCTAATGCAGATATGGTGAAACAGCAGTATTTGAGAGGATGACTAATCCCTGAACAAGAGTTTTGTCAGCAAGAACAGAGCAATGGGTGTAGCTGGAACCAGAAGAAAAATATTTAAGGTTTTAAGGCTTGGTTTTTTTGTTTGTTTGTTTGTTTTGGGGGGAAGGGGGCAGGGAGGAAGGATTGGAAGAAAAAATAAGATACAGAAGCATTTGTGTTGTTACCCAGGAACTGGCAATTCAGCATCTAAAATTGGTCAGGGCAGAATAAGTGTTTAAAATGCCAAAGCCAGAACATAGCAATGGTAGAGCACCAATGGTACGGCACCTGTGTTTGGTGTGGAAACATGGGAGATGTAAGACATGGTGGAAATATACAACTCTTCTGCAGGGCTGTCCCACGTTTTGAACACAGCAATGAATTCTTAGCCCAAGCTGTGCCTCTATCTCCCCCCCCTAAGGTCTACGTATAAAATTCAAGATGAGAATTTCCTGCATACACTAGAACTACTGCACACACAAAAAACACCTGACATCATTGTACTATGTGTCTGACTCCATAGGATTCAGGTTACTTCTCCGCAGGTAAAAGCAAAGGGGTATTTCTGAACACAAGCACTACTAAGATGGCACCAAGGCACCAACAACCGTTAAGGACCGTTAACCGTTAATTAAAACAGAATTTAGAGTTCAGTCTGTGCTCTTCTGAAAAAATCATCTGCTATTCAGAGTGGCTGCACAGTGAACACTACAGTTATAGAACATAAAAAAAATGTACTTAATATAGATTGTCCTAGATTAATAGTTTACTTAACTATTTAAAAACATGCAACAAAATCATGCATAGGGAAGACGAGAACTTATCCCTAGTTGCGTAAGTTTCTGTATAGCAAAGAACAGTATGAAAAAACCTTCCCAGGTGCCAGGAGGTGAATGCATGCAGCTCTTGCAGGGTGGGGTAGAGGTATCTGATTTTCCCATTTTTCTTTACAACTGTCAGAAACCTAAAATATTGCAAGTCTCTCTACGCAACTACTTTGCTAGTCCTTCTCCTGTAACTCTACCTGTATTTGAAAAGGGTTAAATATATATTCATGGACATCTGGGAGACTGTATATGGATAAGGTTCAATATTAGCAACACCAACAATTTCATGATTCCATTACAAGTTACTTATTTCAGTATTGCAGGAATTTGATTTTCACATATGAATGTCCTTTTTGTTAAAAGGATGTAAATTTAAAATAGCTTCAATAAATGTTAAAATAACTTTATCTAAAAAAAGTCAATATATTTCAGAGTTTTCCAACTAATCTAGATTCAGACACAAATGCAACCAAAAACACGTCTATTTCCAAATCACATACATCTACAGCTTCATGTCGAACTAAGCAAAATACTAACGCGTTTCCCTTTAACTTCTCATGACTGATAATTTTGTGGCCTGCACGTACAGACTTTGAGACTTCGACTAACTAGCAAGCAGGATGTTTTAAAGAAATATATCTGAGCCCAGATTACATCTAAAGAAACTCATCATCTTCAGTGCATATTCATAGCTATTTCTAGTGAGAAAAAAAACTCTTGATCAGATGCCCTTACCTATAGAGAAACATTTACGCCTTTTCTTGAATTGACTTCATTATTTTGTTTACCCTGAATGGAAATATAAATTCAAAGTGACAAGTAATGCTTTTATTTTAAATAAATGGCTGAAAATATAATACAAAGTGTAAAAGGATTATCTAAGCATGCAAAAAAAGAAGCTAGCTATCACTGCATCTCTGTGTACAACATTAATGAGTTCCAAACAAGTAACAGAAAAAAAGGAGAAATTTATCTGAGAAAATTACTTAACATTGAAGTCCCACAGCATGTTGCCGGAAGAGCAATAGATAGGTAGCTACCTCTCCTCCCTTCACAGCAACAGAACAGGCAGTCTCCTTCCTACAAAGACCAGGAACCCATTGCATGTTATTCATGTGTTTCACTCACCTCATTTCCTCACTGTTTCAGAAGAAGGAATACAAGCATTTGAGGACCAAAAATCCTTCTTCTGTATTGTAAGACAAGACTTCTTTCAGAGTGAAAAGGATCAAGCATCTCAGAGATTGCGGTGACCAATTGTTCCTTCTCTATTGCTTTAGAAATCTTGCACAAAAGGTGAAGTACAGCAGTATGGTTGCATAAAATGGGACTTCATCAACTAAAGCTGTGTTTCACTTGGACCTCAGACTGAGTTCCACACAGTGAGTCACTCACTCCATTCTAGTGGGCATTTTGATCCTTTGTTTCTGACTTAGGAAACTACCCCCTACAAGCTCGGCAGGGACAGTCACTGTTTCAAGGCTTTCACGTGCAGTGGGCACTTCAAGAGTTAAGCCCATCTGACAGCATTTTCATATTACAGGCTAACTTTCAAGATTGCCCCCATTATATCAGAAGCAACGAAGAAGCTAAAGCTCAAAATTTAAGTCCTTGTATTTACTCCGTCCCCTTAACAGATGGATTACTATACTACAGATGTGATGAATGTGGTTTTCTACACGAATGAAGGCTTCCTACCACATAGCTATGCCTGAGCTAAGCAAAATGGTGAAGTAAACATTCTCAATTTACCTTCTCAGACAAACTGATCCAACCTAAATAGCCCCCTTCTTTCCACTGGCTGGGACTTTCCCAAAAGGGAGACAAAACTCTTAATCTCAAGATTTCTTGCAAATGTTGACTACTACTGACATTCTTTCAACTCTCTCATCCATACCAACATCCCTGAGCAGTCACTTCCTCTTTCCAGGAAGCAAAATAGAGGAGCTAAGCATAAATTAGAAGCTCATGCCACCATTCCCACCACAGAATAGCACAGCCAGGTGTTTGAAACTAATTCTGGAAATGTATGGTCTTAATATATCCTTGTCACATGCTATGAGCCAAACTCCACATCAGGCATATATTTTAATGCTAACTAATATGGATATGGATTGAATGTGGATTTGAATATGGATTTCCAGGAAAATGGAACACATGGAATCCGTTTTTACAGTTCCCAACTGCTGCTGCAGTTAAAGTGGGGACAGAAACCCATGAAAATGCATAGATAAGCATGAATTTATTATGTCTCACTAGCAAAAATAAAAAGCACTGGAAGAAACCAATAGCTGCATTATTGCCATCAGAAATGAGAATATAGCCTTAGGGAAGCAATAATTACAAATACACAGTTTCAGAGAAGTCATGGATGAAGACACATGGAAAGCCCTTAAAAAAAGTTCCTGCTGAACACAGATTATAATCAGCCTGGGACATCGTAGTCTCAGGTCAATGATTAATATTAGTTATGCCTGAAAGTGCCCTAAGCCATCCACATTTACAGCTTTACCTACACATTCCATATCCAAAAATTAAGAAGGAAGACTGACCAAATTCCAGCCTGACCTACAGCAGCAACTGAAAAGTAGCATTTTTAGCTATATTTATTTGTGTCAGAACATACTTAAAGTATTCATGTACATAAGAACTTGGTCAATATATTCACTCAAGCATTTTGCAAAGGTTACAAGGTTTGCCTAATGTCATCCTCAAAAATGTGCTGTTTTTTTTTTTAAAAAAAATCTGCATACTTATGAAAATACAGGATGTTGCAAAACCACCTCTATTACTGTTAGATAAATAAACAGGGGTTGAGGCTGCTTCCTTATTGCCTTTGCTACCAGAGCCTCCTAAACAAAAGGTAACATACAGTCATTAATAACTTATGCATATGGGAAAGGAATTTACCAAAAGGTGATACAAAATGGAATTAGATGTGTTCCTATATGTAATCACAAATTCAACTCTTAATGCTACTGTTTTTCCAATCTTTATACTGAAAAAGTAACTAGCTTTAAAAGATGGTTTTGCCAAGTATTGCTTCTAAAATAACACAGTATGTTTGAAGAGCCCTACTCATTTAATGAGATAAAGAAAATGAGAAATGGAAACCCTCGTCTTCCTTTACACACCGAACTTATCATCAGATGAGCTTTTTGTAAACGTGCAATATTTGCATATTTGCAGCTTCATGCTTCCAATATTTCCAACCATGATAACACTCCCTTCAGCAAGCAACAGGCACTGTAGTCAAGAGCGAAGCATAAGCATTTATAAAACATTTTGCCTAAATCCAGTGTTAGCTTAAAAAACAAAAAGCCTATATATCTTCAACTGTGTAAATGAATATTAATTCCTACAAACATTTCTTTTTGACTAAAAGAAATGCACATCTCAAACATTCAGAGACAATAAAAGCTACAGTTGTCTGGTAGCATGTTGTGCTTTCCACAAAACCAAACTCTGCAAACAATTGAAAGCCAGAAAAAGAAGAATCGAAGAGCCCCCTCAGAAATACTTTAAGAGGCCATGACTAATGCACATAACACACTGAACCATGCTGAAATGACGAGCTTATATCTGACCTTGAGTCAAGCACTTGGACAGAACCCCACACGGGCATTTCCAGAGCTGCTCCTTCAGCACGTGCAGTCTTATATTAGCCTAAGAACTCCACCCAGTTTCTACTAAACCTCAACATTCACCCATCTCCCACCATACTGTTGACAGTCTCATAATTAAGGCTCCTCATACACTGTTTCCTTGACAAATTTTAGAGTGAATGGTTATCATTTAACATTAAGATTTCAAATATATATATATATATATATGTATATATAAATAAATAAATAAATAAATAAATAAATAAATAAAAGGCAAGACTTGAGAAGGCCAGAACCAAAGGCAAGCAGAAATGATGCAATAAATTCCCGTCCGTCCATATAGCCAACACTCTTCTGGTTTGGATTATAAACTCCTCAGGGCAGAGACCCACCACCTTCTTACATTTTATATAAAGTGCCAGGCATATCTATAGTGCTACATAAATTATAATGTTCCCTGAAACAATGTCCTGTCTTTGTCTGGGAGGGACCTTGCTTGCCTGTGAGGCATGAACCAGATGTTATGGAACTCTATGGAAAAATTTCACCATCAACTGCAAACGGGCTTTGGATCAAAAGAACTTTGTATTATCTATTACTCACATAGAAAAGGTCCACAAGGATCTTTTACATAAACTGTATGTAATACAACATCCAACCAACCCATGTTTATTTAAGACTACCTGCCACTGAACTGCAGATCAGAGAGCTAGAGAGGGATAGCCATCACATTATTTATGCATCTCTTGTTAGCAGCTCCCAGTGGTTTTGAGAAGTCCACGTCAGACTGTGTTAGGTCCTTACCCTCCACCCTACCTCTGTATAAAACAGCATCACAAAATCAGTGTTAATCTAATCCTTTAAAAACATGTTGGATTTGTTACAAAGCATGCTATGCGTAGCCTAATGACCCTAGTTAACTCCTGACTTTAAAGCTCAGCTTAGGGATCACTGAGTAAATTATGCTCCACCTGCAGTCTAGCTTATATGAACCAAGCACCATCTCCTGTTGTCCAGCCACCACGTGAAGCTATCAGCATTGTCTTGCTTCCCTCTAGTACTGGCCTCCTCTCTCCTCCCTCTTCATCTGTGTCTTGACATACAGAATCACTGAGTCTTAGCCCCATTGCTTCTGTCATTTCAGCATTCATATAGGAACTTCTCACCTGGCTCACTCCTTCCAACCCACTGCAGTTCAACACACTGAGGGAACAATTTGTCTGAAAACGTTATACGTGGCAACATGTATGCCAATTATACCCCAATTCTTGATGTCACTTAAGAGTGATGCACCTCTCTTCACCACTCAACTTTGGTCCAACAACATAGCCCTGATGAAAGGATTATTTTGAATGCATTTTTAAATTAGTTTTTACTACACCTTTGAATTCATATTAATTTTCTGGAAGGTACCTCGCTACCTTAGTTTGCAATATGTTTTCAATGCTCCAAATGAGTTTCTTCCTCACTACAACCTGAAACACATGAAAAAGTCTTCATTTTACCTCCAGAAACTCTGCCTTATTCATTTCACGTAAGAGGAAAAAAAAAGCATACCCCCGATTAAAGGAAATTGCACAGACAGACAGTGAGTAAGCTATGAGCAACCTAAGGGGTTTTTTTTTTGAACAAAAGAGAAAACTTGCAAAGCAGATAGCTTCCATCTGTTTTTATTAGCTGTAATATCGTGTATGTACACAAAAGATTCACTAATCTAAATTAAACTACAGAGTTGAGTCACTAAGAAGAATGCTAGCCAAAATGAAGCAGCTTTAGCTTGTTGCCATATCCACATTATGCCTATATAATTACACAAGCATATAACAATACATTAATGCCAAAACAGACAACGCATTATTGATATTGATAAGTAGTGTGCTCTTATTCACACAGCACATTTTCCTATTAAATTCAAACCAGTATTTTTTGCTATACTCACAGCTGTGTAATTGTAAGGTACATTATATCTACAGTAAATAACCAGGTATCCAACACACATCAAATATGTCAGTCCTTTAACCCCACACAGAGGAAATACTTTGTTCACAGCTTTAAGAATTATGAGCAATTTTACACAAGGGTGTGAAAATGCTGTGCTGTAAAATCAATGTGTAATATGAAGTATCTGCTACCAAGGCTCAGCTTCGTTGCAGCAAGCTAAAAAAATCCATGCATTTTGATAAAATCCTATGAAAGAATTATTGACAATTCCTCCTCTGTGCTCACTAATATTGGAAAGTCAAGCACAAGCAGCACATTCAGAAATTCATCTGTCAGTCAATAACATCATCTGACGACTCCCATACAGTTGTTTTTAAACAAATTTTGCATGTATACATGTTACCCCCATCCATCCTTGATCAAAGCACTTGACCACATACAGAATAAACTCCTCTTTCACATCCAAGGAGATACCTTCTAGCAGAACCATCTTTAAGTATGAACAAAACATGGAAAAGTATGGACATCTACTTGTTTAACAGACAACCAGTCAAAAAGCCATTTCAAGTCTTCTCAAGATACAACATGAAGATTTTCATTGTCTTTTTTATGGTACAGAAAGACAAAGCAGCTCATTTTTATTTGCATACTGTATGCAGATCTTCATTAGCTCAGATATTTTACACACTATTCATAAAAAAACATGTTGCTTTGTGAAAAGCAATTTCAAAGTCATTACTCTTGCTCATGCTTCTCTTTGTAGTTTAGTTGCTGCGGGACTGTTTTTTCCAGTCCTTCCATGCCTCTGTCTAACCACAAGCTTTACTGAATCACTGTGTGGACTGTGCATTTCTTTCTTAAAAGGACTTTGCATTTCCCAACCAAATATTTATGCTTTCAATGATAGCACAATAAGTCTCACGTCAGTTCTTCAATAACAGGATGTAGCATTTATCCCCAGAGATAAAAACCTTAAGACCACCTCACAACATCTTTTAGAGGAGCCCCCTGCTATTAGGCAAAATACTTTCATTACACGTAGTTTGAAACTTTCAATTAAACAACAATTAAGCTCTTATGTGAATAGCAGTAGAATATACCCAAGAACATATGTATCACGGTCCATGCACAGCTAATGGTTAATAAGTAACAAAGACATTAAAAATGTGTTTGATCAATACAGTGGAAACTATACATTAAGTTTAATTAGTTGACCTCATGAATGAACAATTAATGTAATTTTTCATCTAGTCAACTGTTGCTACCAAATTAAAATATCTTTCTTACCTTTTGAAAAAAATCTTCCCCACTTTTCCCTTTGCCCTCAGCAGCAGCTGTAAAACAAAAGAAAGATCTGGTTTCAAAATACTTCAGAGAAAATTTCTAAGTCTGTATACATTAATCATCAATGAGTTCATGTTATTGTGAAGTTATAACTCTAGGTCCTCGTCTTCTCATGCAACAAACGTTTATCAGCAACTAACACTTTGAACAGCTCTTTGCAAGTCACTTGCTAAGGATCAAGTCCAAGCAGATGTTTTTATTTGCATAATAGAGCTACTATACATTGATCTGTATGTTAGTTACAAACAAAATAAGATCATCCAAGTCTAGGGATTTATTCCTACTGCATACAATACCATGTAATTCTACTAATAAGATGATAAAAATGAAAGCTAGAAGGGCACAGCATTTGCTAGATCAAGAGTTAGAGCCAAAACAAGAAGCACTGTATTTAATAATAGTGCTAATTTATTTTATTTTTAATCCAGTGGAAATATCACAACTTTATCCAGAGATCTGTTTTTCAACATGTGCTTTCTACCAGCCAATGTTTGACCTGCTACATTCAGCTGCTACAGCTGAAAACCAAAAGCAGCCCTAGACACTAGCAACAGCATCACTGCACACAGGCGCTTTTGAGCACTCCAGAACGGCATTCAAAAGAGACAACTTCAAGCTAGAAGTGGCTGTGAATGTGGCTGCTGCTGCTAAAGCTTGGCAATGGGTAAATACGAACTCGTCATGCAGTCAAAACATCTGGATATGCTTAGTCTAGGAAATCAAAGGCTGAAAGGTGAAAATACTGACTCAATGAAGAGAGCCTCTTTAGAGGAAGGAAGAAAAACCTCTTCACATCAGTACCATTTGTAGGAAAAAAGACAAAACAGAGAACACCACCCTC
Organism: Heteronetta atricapilla; assembly: GCA_011075105.1. Lineage (NCBI taxonomy): Eukaryota > Metazoa > Chordata > Aves > Anseriformes > Anatidae > Heteronetta > Heteronetta atricapilla. Next base: position 7,199,656 of record CM021736.1, read on the forward strand.
CTCCCCACACCCAACACACTTTTTGTTGTGTCAAATGGTGCAATGTGAGGAGTAGGTCTGGGGGCTCGAAAAGAGGTATGGTCAGTGGGGTGTGTGCCAGTTCCCTGTACTCCAAGGGCCACACCAGGACATTAATATTTATCAAAAAGGCAAGAGCACTATCAAGAAGAGCAAATAACTAACCTAAACATATGTGGGCAGTAAACAAACTATACAGCCTTAAGAGTACTTCTCAAAAAGCCTGCAGAAGAAACAGCAGCATAATGTCAGAACAGGGCTTGCAATCTTATATGAAGCAATCACATAACTGAGTGGTTTCCAGACTAAGACATTAATTAGGGATTGACTCTCTCCCGTGTGTACTTAAAACTTCGAGCTGTATGCTTAGACAATGCAAGTGATGGCACTTAAAATGGTACAGCTGTTTGCATCTAGTATATGTTGCAGCTTATCTGCATTGCAACTCAAGAAACAGCAATTGAGTCAAAATACAGTAGGTCTTCTAGAAGAGGACTAATCATAGAGCTAATTATAGAGAGGATAATTCTCTTTTCCCAGAAAAAGGAATGCCTCCAGATCAAAATCCAAGGGGAAGGGAGTTTGTTTCTGTATTTCTCACGGACAGATTATGCCTCTGGTTTGCCCCATAACTCAGCCTTCAGAACTCTGTTCCAGCTACTTGGTTCTTCCCGCTCTAATGACACAAGCGATTTCAATCTCCTCAATTAGCATTAACTCAGCTAATGCATTCAAAGAACAACTGTAACAGAGCAGATTCAAGCTACTGGCATGAGACTTGTTTCTGCTCAAGAGAAAACAATGCCACTACAGTTGTAACAGGCATATCAGGAACCACCACCACCATCACCCACATACCCTGCAGAAACCATAGACTACAAAGTCCTATCTGATAAATCACACCAGCTTCTGAATTGCAACTTAAAGACGGTCAAAACAGAGGCGCTGAGTGAAGTCGAGCAAGCAGCCACCTCAGGGCAGAGCAATTCCAGGCTCCACAACTCCACAAACCAAGAAGAAAAGGGCACCCTCCAGCATGCTTTTATTCAGAGGACACAGAAGGTAAGCTGTAGAAGAGAAGATGATAGATGAAGTTGCAGCTTTGAGGACAGATTTTGTTCCAGCTGCAAATATGACTTCTAAACTGAATACAAACAAGAGATGGCTCAGATAATAGCGGTGATGCTCTGCAGAGCATTTAAGCAGGATGCTGACAAAGCAACTTCCAACCTATTCATTGTAGGTTTATTTTTAGTCGGAATCATTCTGGTGAGCTGATTTACAACTGGCCCCACCAGCAGCTGTATGACACAACCCATGGACTCCAACAAGCACGGACAAAGCCAGGAAGAGCAGGGAGTGACAGCAGCCTAAACGTGGCTCCCAGATAAACAGACAGTTGTAGACAGAATAATGAGTTTGAGCAAATGGCATTTAGAAACAGTTTAGGTTAATATTCAGTGTTTTCAATTGTTATACTGTATTATGCAGATACGGTTTGTCATCATAACTTTGCAGCAGGTGAGGTGTTTGTCAAGTCTCACAGTGTCTACCAAAAGGCAGGGAAGGCTGTACCATATTTTTTGAAACAGACCTTAAGTTTAACATTGCTATGCCTTAAAGTTGTTCTTCCTACGATCTAAAAGGCACAGCAATATTTCAGTATTTTGTCTGTGTCCATTCTGCATTTAGTCTCTTAAGAATTATGCCTATGCTCCTTTTTTCGTGCAAGACAGTTGTTGAATAAAAAAAAAAAAATAAATTAAAAAGCTCAGAATATTAGCCCAAAATACTGAGCTAGACTTAAGATTGTATCTTTCACTAGGAAAAAAAAAAAAAAAAAAAGAAAATTAGTCAAAAGGATAACCTATATCATGCAGCATATTCTGTTTCCCATCGTTAGCGATTTTCCAGTTATTTCCCCCTTTCACACACCCTCCAGTGATAGTGCTGTACTGTTATGTTACCCAGCTTCTTACAATTTGCTTATTTATTTCTACGAGGAGAAGAAATTATACTTAGTCAGAAATTTCATCAGTAGTTCATACATTTGAGGATACCACCTAAAATTGCATATGTAATAATCTATGCTTACCTGCAAAGTACAGAGGCAAAGGGTGCAAAGAGATCTGCTCCTTCTGAGAACAGCACAGTCGCCAGACACAAGGAAAAGTTACTCATTTCTTTCATAATTAGAAGGTTGAACTGATTTTGTTCAAGCTTCACAAACCCACTATCTTCTACAGGAAAAGAACTTGATTCTGAGCCTATGAAATTTATGCACCAGTCATTAAAAATGGAAACACTTTACAGTGTTCACTACAACAAGCTGCAATTCAGGAAGTGACTGAGGTTGACCTCAATCAGAAAAATTGAGAGAAAAGCAAGCATTAACTTGTGGTTAGGAAAAAAAAAAAGCCTGCCAGGTCACTGCATCCTAAGCTCGACCTTGTCATAAACAAATCTTGAGAGTATTAACCCTGACTTTCAAAACAAATTTCATCTTTGACAAGTCATATTGAGGAGCTTTCAGAATTTATATCTGTCATTCATTTCCTAACAGATTATATTAGTAATCTCACTACTATTAAAATACCACCATGAAACCACCTTCCCTTCAAAAGGCAGCATTTGGAAGTTTCAAACAGGAGGCAGCGGGACTGGCAGTGCCACACAGAAGGCACAAGGGAAGCCATCTGGCCACTACATTTGAAATAATATTTCAGATTTCAATAGACAAAAAGTTTTTCATTTTTGGACTTTATAAGCAAAGTTAGTGTTCTCAAAAACACCACACCAGTAACAAAGAAAGATGAGACACTCCTGCCTAGCTCTTAAGGTAAGATCACTAATTGTGATCTAGGAAACCCTGTGTCAACAACAGTAACTTGTTTATTAAACGACTTGCTAAATTTCACTTCAAATAATTATTAAAAAGAAAACTAAACCAAAAAACTTTAAGAGCTCTTTTCCAAGAGATGCAAGTCACTGAAGCCTGCGCTACCCTGAGCTGCTGTTTAAACAATAAGCCCAAGTAGTGTGGACAACAGATTTTATAAGACCGCTTACAGCCATTGAAGGGAAAGCCTTTGCTGACCACTTCCACCTTGTGCTGCTCCCCTTGGTTTGGCAGTGCAGCCTTCTGCACAGCTACAGCAGGGCCCATACCTAGCTCTCCACCCCAAAGCACAAAGAAATGGCAATGAACGCTGCGCGCTGACTTCTGACTGAGAAATTTATTCATCTTTGCCAACCTGCGCTACTCAGGAAATACTATCTTCTTAGAACACTCTTTATCTTCCGGTATTAAATAGTCATTTAACTGACCTTCACAAAAGGATTGTTTTTGCTCTAAATGGTAACATTGGTTTCAGAAATACAAAAAAGGACTAAAGTAAATGTGCACAATAAGCATTTTATATTTTAAGCCACACTCTGTTTATTATAATTTCTTCCATACCATGAAATACTTTATATCAGGTTTTCACTTTTGAAGATATATTGGATTGCCAAGGTCCCATCCAATACAAATATGAAACAGTTGAAACAGGTGTTAACTATTATGGTACCCACGAAGTACCCTGCTTGTCTACTTAATCACCAAATTGTAAAAAAGCCCAATTGTAATTTCTTCTAAGTTCACATGGAAAAGTGAATTTTAACTTTTACTTAGAATGTTATTTTAATTACAAAAAGAATTATTACAATGCAGACCATATTTTATAGGAACCAAACCCAAGGCCCAAGGATTCAGTCAAGTTTTGTTTAAAGGAGTTGTTACTGCAACTTTTTGTTGATCTCACATGAGCTTTGTGTCTCATTTCCTAATCTCTTGAAACTGATATTGCAAACAATGAAATAGGTATTTGTGAATGTGCCATTAGGTTGATTAGCATTCTAACTTCTTTCTTTCTCTTTGAGAGACTACAGTTATTAAAGAATCTAATAGCATGTTTGTCTCTTAAAATTTCAGCTATGAGGAAAATTATTCCTTACATCAAAAAAACTCTTTAAAAGGAGAGTTAACAACAAAATAATATTTGAATTTTAACAAGACAGATCAATTTAATGGGATTTCAAGTAACTGTAGAATATTCCAGAAAAGTAGCCTATTATCTTAACTTTTCTATTCACTGAATCGGAAAGAACTTGAGATCTTCCTCATGGCAATTAGATCTGATCTTTTCTTAAGGTCATAAAAAGGTGTTAACCACAGAGTGATTTTTTTGTTTGTTACAACGAAATAGACAATTCATTATCAGAAATAGACAAAAACAAAAGTCAGAGTTTTTTCCTCAGAAGCTACCAAGCCTGTTAATGTAAAAAAAGTAATAATAATTAAATCATTGCACAGCTAGGCTTGAACCAGAAACCAATGAAAATGTTTTTCTGTCCACAAAGTCAGACTATAACCCACACATACTCTTAAAGCTTGCTTATATCAAGCCAAAATAAAGAATTCCACCCCCATAGGTCACTGAGTTAAGTCAAATAGCATAAACAACCCTTTAGGAACAAAAAGATAGACTACACATTGTCAAGAAACAAAGTCTGACCTGAAGTTGAATTTATTAAAATCCAAACTAAATAATTCTCCATTTTCCTTGTAATTATAGAGTTCGTCTCACTTCAAGTCTCACTTTCTTTCAGCTCAGCAGCTAAGCTTAGTCATCTCTTTTTCTGTCTAACTTCTGAAATGAAAGGGTCTGGTAAAAAAAAGTAGCAGGGCCTAACTAAACAAGGAAGTGATACACAAAATGGAACTCAAGGTTGTTTTTAAGTGGCTTTTCTATACTGCATCACTTACATGTTCTTCTCACTGCAAAGCTCCTTAGATTTTCTGTGACTATTTCTGAATGTGCTTCAAGTTACAGATATTATCCCAATAACACAGCTGACTTGGCTTTCATGAGTAGACAGAACTTTGCTACTGGGGGGGGGGGCCGGGCCACACGACAAAAAAGTCAGGATCTTCCCTGTGCAGTGGTCTTCCCTAAGTATGGAACAGGAAAAAAATATTAGTTTTATTATAATAAATTTCATGAAGTAACCCGTAACACTTACCCAATCTCAGTATTTTAAGGTCTCAATCAGCCTCTGTTTTTCAGCCAGAGAATGAAAAGAAAATCAGGCACTTACACTTTCTTAAATTCCTAAGTAAAGCAGCCTTTGGTTTTGAGGGTGCTCACCACATGTCAGAGTAAGCCACATGTCAACTGGAAGTATCAGGAAGGGAGGAAAAATCCAAAATACTCAAGAAGTTAGTGGCACACTCAAATAAAGCTAGCAAAAATGTATCTGTATATACACCATGCTGACAAATTAAATTTGTTGAGTCAGGAACTACACGACATCTGGAATATTACACAAATTACCCAGTGTCTACATATTCTGTGATTGAAGGACTCTATGACTGCAGCTAACAATATAGCATCACCTTCCATCAACAAATCACAGGGAGAAAAGATTAAAACAATGAAGACATATCCATGACGCAGCTTTCTTCCTCCAGCCGTGCATCCAAAGAACTGGAAGAATTTCAGCGTTGTCCATAAGTGACAATAAATAGGTTGAAAGTAACTGGATGGACATGGTCTGGGTGGGTTTCACTTTATCTCCTTCTGTTGGAAGGTGCTTGATACGCAAGCTACGAAGTCACTGACAAAAAAAAAAAAAAAAAAGTCCTAGGCGCTGTTAACATCCAACAGATATACCTAATGCTGGGAAAAAAGCAAACTGAACTTAGGAGACTTTAATCCTGCTGTTGAAATACAGCAGCTATGAGCACCATGGAAGTAGAATGCCAATGGTCTCTTTTCAGACTACCTACTAGCCAAATCCAACTTCTTAATACTATATTATTATATTTAATACTATATTAAAATTAAGACTACTAGCAAATAACCAAAACCATCCTTAAAAATTCAAAATTTCATCCCTCTTTTTCAACGACTAGAAAACAATGCACAATAAAAGGAAAAGCTTAAAACAAATTATTCTTACTTCCATTGCAGACATTGCCAAGAAAGAATGGAAGAAGAAATGCCACATATACTGAAAAGACCAAGATGACGTTGGTTTTGAAAAAATATTCCTAATGATTTGTGTCTGTTTTCTTTAAGAACTCCATAGATTTGGTGGCCAATAGCATTGTGAAAAAAACACAAAGCTACCACCTTGTCAATTTCCTTTCTCCTATATCAACATTTTCAGAATTGCATACCCCGAAGTCCATCCAGAACCAATAATATATAACAATTGTAAATCTCAGATACATACCAACAGATTTTTCTCATTTTGTGAAACAAATTTATCTCTAGGGAAAAAGCTGTCTGCCAAGCCTCTGCATACAGAAAGTTTGTTTTCTATATTTTTGTAATCAAGTCACAAACTGAAAGCCTGCTGTGAAGCTGGGGTTGCCTTGCGACCCCATTTTCCATGTTAGGGATCTCTCCTGTGAAATGCACACATGGGACTGGCTCATCCACACAGCCACAGTACACCTGCTGACACAACATGGGGTGCAGCAGACTTCAGCCAAAGATTTGGGATTTCCATGAAGATAAAGTGAATGCTTTGCTTCCAGCTAGCTATTTTAAAAAAAATCAGCCAGGAAAACTGAGTAGCTGTCAGCACTCCATGACCTGATTAAAAGTACTCTATTAGCTGCCTCACTGAGGCTTCTTCACTATTAAAATGCAAAAAACCTGTCACCTCTCAGCTAGAGGACTGGTCCTCATAGGAGATACTGGATATTTTTCCAAAAACAAGAAACAGCTGGCTTACATTAATGTAAGTATTCATAAGTTAAATTTAAAACCTCATCACTTTAATTAAGCCTTGGTGATAACACCTGAAATTAAAAAATCATTGTTGAAGTTCTGGATCATACTATATCAAGTTAGAGGACATGCTCAGTGTAGGCAAACTGAGGTTTTGTTTGCTTTGTCAAGAGGTTTTTTCTAAAGAACAGCAACTTAACTTTTGATAGCTTTCCACTGAGATTCCCAGATTACCATAATCAGATTTTTACGTTTCATTATAGCCATTTCCTCCAATTTAATCAATGGAATAAGACAGCTTTCCAGTATCTAAACATTTTACTAGCAGAGCTTAAATATCTACTTCTCCATTAGAACTGAAAAAAATTGCATCTGCAGCACTGATAATTGACTTTTTTTTTTAAAAAAAAAAATCACACTATTTTAGAGTAAGACAGATTTGCTAAGATACGCATCTATAACATGAGTGAAATCTGATTAAAACATTGTACACTTGTGCATCCTCCCTTATACCATTATTCCCCCCCCCGCCCCCAGTTTTGCAAAAAATATTTTTTGAGTATACTTGGGATACAGGACTAAAGAAGGAAGGGAATGATGAACCTTAATGTTTCTAAAATGTTTCGCTAACTGCTCATCTCACACTCCCCATCCAAGCTGGTCTGCAGAAAAACGCAAAGTGGAGTCACATCCCAGGAAACATCACCTGCACTGAGGTATATGTTTTGCCATTTTACTCGAAGAGCCAGTTAGTCACCTTCTCTCCTTCAAAAGTGCCTTTCTGCAATTCAGTCTTTTAGGAAATTTGGGAGTCTGTGGTCAAAGTGATAGGCCGGCAAAAAAAAAAAAAAAGTTTGCACATCACATGAACTCGTCCCAAATGCTTTGTAGGCACAAAACTGACTGCATCAGTCCTTGGCCAGACATGAAGTCAACAAGAACGATGCTCTCCCACACCACACACTGCCAAAGTAATATCAATTCCCTTGGTCCACGATCCAAAGAGGTAGTTCTGGAGGAGACAGCTGGAGAAGGGCTGCTCTAGGAGCCATAGGAAAATTTCACCAACATCCCATAGGACCCATGGCTGTTATAAAATACTTCTCAGAGAAATGAAAAGCTATTTGTCCTGGCAACTTGTTTTTCCATTACTGTATACCTACTCCCTGACACAAGGGAAGAGATCAAAACAATGCAGTCAGGTTAAGCCCTTCCAGCACAGCTTTCATGTCGCCCACACCCTGTGCTGAATGTGAGGGCTGCTCTTCCACCTAGGGAGTTAGGGAAAGCAAAGATGAAGACCTGTCTTTCAGGTTCTAGCATCCTTCCTCTTCCCTGAAGCCCAGCCACCACACACTTCCCGGGAGGAACAGGACCCCTGGTAGAGCCCTCGTGTCACACACCTGGGACCAAAACTTACAGGTGAGTGCAAGAGTAAGAAGTAGGAGATGTAAAACTTGCCATTTTTCTAAAAAAGCTCTGAAGCATGGCTGCTTACCTCAGTCACTGGATCCTGTAGAGACAGGATAAAGTCTTGAGTGCCTCAGGAGGCAGAGCCTCTCCTGCTGCCAGTGACTGACAGATCTGATGCTGCCCCCGAGCCACAGTCTCCATTTAACAGAACTTGCTGTTTACAGGAGGAAAAAAAAAAAAAGTATATATCATCATTTCAGAAGTGCCCCAGGGGCTAACAGAGGATAATTGCCAAATACAAAAGCTCTGCTCTCACCAGATTGATGACTAGGGATATTCTTTCTATTTGTTTAGTGTTCAACTTTCTCTCTACACACAAGTGCTTTTCTTGTCAGGTACACACAGATACTGTATGATTCATTGCATAGGAGAGAAGAATGCAGTGAGGCTGTAAAAAAATTAGAAACAAAAACCCTACAGATTTGGATAAAAATGTACACAATATTTTTCTGATGGCTCTGCTTCTTATGAGTCATTCACAGATGTGGAGTTGCAGGATGGAAGCCAAGATTAAGTCAAAGACAAAGCTTTATACAGGAAACCAGCTCAAGTCTGTTGCAATGCAGGTTACATACTGAGCTACAAGGAAAAAAAAAAGCCTTTCCATCAGTAAAAAAAACTGTGCTTATCTCGAACTATTATGCTAAAGAGATGCTGCAAATACCCAGGGACAAGGACAAAAAACATGATTTGGAATTAAGAGGTCTCTTCCCTTTCTAAAAGCCAACCAGCCACATGCTCTCCAGCTTTGTGGAGACAACAGGAGCATTTGGAGAATAAAACACAAACCGTTCCCTTTTTTGTTCAAGAACGCTTTCTTTTCATTTTGTCTCTGTATCAAAATAAATAAAAACATCCCCAAGTTTTTCAAGAATGCACGTTGTGAGTCCTTCGCAAGATTTCTAACCTCATGTTTCTGCAGGAGTACACAGGTTGTTTTAACACCTCATATGACAAAACCACATGCACAAATCCAAGCACCCCAGCAGTTTGCTGTCACATTTTCCCTTTAGCTCAGCATTCTCAATGTCTGCCCTTTTCTAGTTTGCATTAATCAGACAGTTTGAAAAATGATGCATCACCTCAGATCTAAGTTCTTTCACAGATACCAGCCACACATCCTTCTTGGTTTCTGTCTCACGTCCCAAGACTCCTCATGAAGTATTTGGCACTGAGGTCAGGTGTTCACCACCTATCATGCCATACATAATTGGTATCATTTAATAATTAGAAAGACTTACTGTAAAGTATTAGAAGCCTAGAAAATTCCACTTAATGAACAAGCATAAAAAATGCTTTAAAAACAGGTAGTAAAGCATGTAACTTGAATAATTCTAGATAGGGGCTATAAAATTTAGAGTAACATGATAAAGTTCAGTATAAGACTGTCATTCTTCCATATTAGACTTACTATGTATTACACTACTGACACTACAACTAAAGCCAGGACTACTTGTTATCAACTGTTACTCTGAGCATCCCATAACTCAGATCCTTTTGCCACTTTCTCTCCTACAAGAAGAAAGAGAAGCCTAAGCTTACAAGAAGAAGGAAGTAAACCCACTTAGATGTACTTCATTAAAACATAACTGGGCTATAAATTTGTATAAAGTAGCAATGGACCAAAGTTTAAAAACAGATCAAGAAAAAAAAAAGCGTCTAATGTCTTGAGACACTGATGTATTCAGATGTACGGAAGTAAAAGCACAAGCACTGTGGTACTGCAGTACAGTACTTAGTTAATTCAGTGGAGAAATCTAATGGAGAGAATATAAAACCTCAAACTTCTGAGAAGAGAACAATTGCATTTTAACATGTAAGCCAACTTACAGCAATGCACTGCATGTCTCATTACATACAGTTCACATCTTTAAAAAAAACTGTTCCAGTCTGGTTTGTTCTAAGATATTTCCATAAACCAGATTACATTTGAATAAAATCAGTTGGTTTGTTTCATTCAAGAATAAATACCTCTTTTTGGTCTGTGCACTGCAATCTAGAGGAACTAACTTCAACATGCAATAGAAGTTGTAAAGTACTTGTCTGTGTAAGGAACAGGGAGTAGAATCGATCTCCCTAAATGATATGTTTAAGGGAGAGGGCATAGCAAAAGAGAAACTTACCCATGCTTCAAGTTCAGAGCAAGGGAGCACTACAACAAAGCAGTTCCTAATTTGTTACCTCTTTTCCCCTGCGTTAGATAGGCAAAGAATCCAAATTATGTCTTAGCACCAAAACCTACAATCTAAGTTATGTCGCCAAACTAAAGTTTACTCCCAGCATCAAGGTCTTTCTTCTTTTAAGGAATCACAGAAATGAAGTAATTGTTTAGGTAAGAAGATCAAAGCACAACAAAAGTCTAGACCTTTCTGGTAAAGGTGAAAGAGTTTTAAGAGTTTTATTTTCACAGCTGTTTTTATGTCCACATTTTCAACATCTACGTATTTTTTTCCCTATAACCAGTTCCCATATTAAAAAACAGAACTGCTGCATGCAGATGCCGAACAAGTGATTGTTTGTGTGCATATATAAATAGATAACACAAACTCAGAATGAAGAAAGAATGCCAGATTGTATACTTACAGTTTATAGGTAGAATATAAAATACGGTAAAAGCCTGTGCTGTTTTACATCGGGGTGGTAAAACTCAGCAGCAAGCCTACCGTCCATACAGACTCAAATCATACTGTGCTGCAAGATGTAGACCACATTTGCTATTGTGTACTGCTTTCATTTTACTGAATGCAGATTCAGAAAACCTACAAAACTGACTGTAAAGGTGGAATAATAAAAGCAGAATTTCAAGTTACACAAACAAGCAAAGTAACATAGGCTATTACAGTTTCTTCAGTAACTGCTCAGTTTAAAGCTTTAGTGTCCTACATGATACAAAATACACAGGCCTCTTCAGATTGCCCTGGAACCAAATACCACCAAGGATGCTCAAGTATTGCGAACTGGGGCTGATTCTGTAGATTACAGAGGGGTCACGGGAAGAGCCCAATCTAGTTTTCCACCAAAGGTTTAAAACAAAACAAAACATAGAAAGCAAATTTTAGTATAGCAGAATGTTCCCCACACAGAAACCGCTTGATAAACGCAGGGCCCAATGAGGTACCAGCTGTCTCATTTTTTTGCTTGCTGCCTTAAGCTCAGGGCATTCCCATTAAGGGATGTGAAAGGGAAAAGGTAGTAAAGACACTGGCCTTCTATACAGACTTAAGTCTGTTCAAGACAAATGAAATGTCTGCCACTCAGAAAACAGAGACAAGGGACTTAAAAGCAAGAAAGCCTTCCTAAAGCTATTTTCAAATGAAAGACAGTTACGCTGTTATCACTGACAAAGGTTGAAGTGCAGCCTGAGCTGATCAGCCCTACAAGCCTAAAGCTTCTGGTCATCACACAAAATAAAACACAAGGCAAAAAATAAACAATAATAAAATCCTTTCCTCATCTTTTTGTTCTATAAACCTGGTATAAGAATTATTTACCACTGAGACTTGTATCTCAGGAATACCCCAAATCTCTTTTTGGAAGTTGAATGAACGTGCTGAAAGCACACGTTGCTGAGACTATGTATGGATGGTGGAAAGCTGATGTTTTACATTTAAGTAGTTTTACCTTTTCCATTCACCATACGACACTGATCCATGCATTTTCATATGGCCCACACTCAAGCTGATCTCAAGAAAATAAGAACTCAAATTAATGACGAAAGTTCTGCAATATTTGGTCAAAATATTGCTATGGTCTACTTGTATATTATCACCAATTTCATAGCTCAACCACCACATATTTAATTGAGCCAAAAATACATAAGCATGCTCCCACCAATTTTTGGTCTTATTTGTTTACATAATTTTTCTCAGCTTCCAAATCACTTATGGGGGCTACTTCGGAAATGTATAGAAACACAAAGCTTTCCCCTGCCTGCCCAACCATTGCAACAGATCTCTCTTTGCAAAATACATACTCATCTACGCAGAAAAATTGGTTTATGCTTTTCAGTTTTCAGGAAGCCATCTTAAACCTCTACTTTCACATGTAGAAGTCTGAGCCACCACAAGGAATACTGCACAACAGTAACTAGGTTCTGCACAACTATACTGCACAACTGTTTAACTAGGTTCTAACTAAACTCCACTTACGAATAGGCCTAATAAAATTTGAAAACCAGTCTTTGAATTGGTGAATCTTCTATTCAAAGTTTATTCAACTGAGCAAGGTGTTGAAAAAACAAAAGTAGAAAGTTGTTCTGACATTATGCTGCCTACAAAAGCAGGCCCCAGATCCATTACTTTAAGCAAATCAGGGCCCACAGCAAGCAGTCCAGCAGATGATTAGTACGTAAGCCCCTGATAGCTAATTTTTATGGACACAAAGCTGTTTCTAAAGCTGTTGTTTACAAGAAACAAATAGAAGCCAGAGAAATTATATGAAACTGTTTACACAAACCTGCGATACAGGGCAGGAAATGCTGAAGTTAAACTAATGACTCTAAGAAAACAAGAAAGTATTGTTTTGTGGTTAGACAACTAATTCTGAATTACACAACTCACTTCATCTAGTTACCTTCAGCATTTCTGATACTAAAGTTTCTCATCTCCATTTTTTAAGACTCGAAAAAAATATCAGATCTTCTAAGTTTGGCTAATACCAAAAACTTTTAAGTTCATGCAAAAAATAAACTGAAAAGAAACTTGTAAACTTAGAGGATATGAAATGTCAAGTGTGGGGAAGCGAAAAATTTACACAAAGAATGTGTGATTTCTGCCAAAATCTAGAAAAACAAACGATAAAGAGTAAGGAACTAATATTTGGCCTACTTCTGCCTCCAGTTCCTGTGTGGGAGCTGTAGCTGAAGAAATACTGAATTTTTGCAAACAAAAACAAGCAGCACAATGTTAGTGCAGCTGACAGTGTAATGCTGTTTAAAGGAATAATTTTTACCATTTCTGCTCTGTATGTTCAACTCAGATCCTTTTAGAAAAGGTTCATGGGAGTATGTTTCTCCTGGTTTATATCAACTATCAACTCCTCTTTTAGGGTCTACACAGTAATGAGTAACTCATACAGGAGAAATAGGAAAGCTAATCAAATCCTCACCTGTATGAGAAAGTTTTAATATATCATGCATGTTTATAAGTGATCTCGAACATGACTTAGCATTTCAAAGTGTCTGCTGATTAATGCAAGGTACATGTATCCCACAATTAGTGATTAAATAAGCATTCATACTTCCCATCTACACAAGCATTTAGCATATTCTAAGATGACACTATTATAAACATTGTCTCCAAGGTCTACATTTATTTTTTTTTTGTACGTATATTCGGTACTAAAGTGAAAAGCCTAGCGAGTCTCAAGAACAATGGGAAGCGCCTCTTTCACCAGGTAGCATACAGGCCTACCTATCAGGAAAAAAAAAAAAAAACAACACACAAAACACAACCCAAAACAAAACCAAAACACAACCACTCAGAACTTGCAAAACACAGACAAGTAACGAGTAACATTTATAGCTCTTTCAGCTGGAGCAGATTTAAGTAATGGGGTGACAAAGAACAATTTAATTCTTTATCACAAAACAAAATATTATTATCACATTATCTACAGAACATGCTATGTAGAAAACATCGTGTAATGCTTCAGGACATCTCTTCACATGATGTTTCACATGATGTACCTCTTGCAAAATACCCCAGTTTTTATTAATATTGTCCATGTGCTTCATGCCTGCATAAAGCATTTGCCAAAACACTCGCTTTCTAACTGACATGGAAACTGTGCTCATCTGGAAGGAATGTCAGTGAACCAATGAGAAAAAAAAAAATCAGGACTATTTTTAAAACCTTGTCATTTGCGCTATCCATTACCTGCCAATTTGTGTCCTTTGGAGCAGTCATAATTAATTGAAATAACTTCATAGCTGTAGGACAAACAAAACATCAAACTGCTATCCAAGAACTTGTAAAGATTAGATTGGTATCGTAACAGATAATGCATAGCCTTAACCACAGGTAATCGTGCTTTTATTTAACAGGTACAGAAGTATTGATAAAGTGATTTTAAAATACAGCAAGAAATAAGTAGCCTAAAACATCAACTTAAGTAACACACAAGCCTGGCAAAAGACAACACATTGTCTACAAGTCTTTGTAAAAGCAGCATAGCCAACAACCACAATTGAGGAACACCACAGGAGAATATGATTACTGGTTAGAGTTATGTTCAAGAACAGAAACACGTGATGAGAGAAAGGACTTACTCGGGTAACCATGTTTGCCCCGAGAAGTACCTGTGTTTGCGTTCGACAGTGTAAAACAGATGACTATTTACATGAATTATTAATTATGCAGTTATTTTTCATTTTCAATTATCATATCTATAGCTCATGTGGGAAAACAAGAACATTATATGAATAAATACATAATGTCTAATTCAAGAATGCTTTTGTTTTAGTTGGGCAAAGGTTGCTGAACTGCAGACCTTCTTGAAGAAACAGTCTACTTGAGAGCAGTGTAAATTAGCTCAAAATCCGCATTCCCAACATAAGCAAGTACTGGGTCAGGCTTCAGTGGAGGAGACCAGCTCCCATGTATTAAAAAATGCCTGTATGTCTGTTAGCAATAGCCATCAGTAGTATCTTCATCCAAAAATGAAAGGTATCAGCATTTTACAGTCAACTGAAATATAGATAAAGCAAACTTAGATTACTCAGATCCACAGAGGGTAACAATGCAATGGACCCTTTGTCACCTGTGAGCCAAGGAGATCTCAGTTTTATACCTCAACAGAAGCCTGGAGTATAGATCAGATACAACATTCTGTGTTTTATTTATTAAAGAGTATACTTGAAAGGTAGACACTCCTTGACTTTCTTTCTGATGACTATTTTAAGTTACATTCTTTTTCAACACTGAACTACAATGCATACAAGCAAGGATCATGATCACAGAAGAATCTCAGAGCTTACAGACCACCATTACTTCCTCTGGGTTTTATCAAAAAAGAGGGAAAAAAGTATTTCACAAACTGGATCAGAGTTGACCTTCTGGGAATTTCTGCAAGTTGACTTTATCCTCTAATGCATCTTCCATCTTATAACTTAAGAAAACACTCCATTGATGACCTTCTTATATTATAAATATGTTCATTTCAATATAGTGAGCCCTTCCCCTCTTAACCACAATGACTCTGTACAGAGAACACCAGCTCAGTATTCTCACAGATTTTTAAGAATCTAGAATCTTGGCAAAGCCTAGACTGGTGCTGAATAATGCCACCAAATCACCCAAGAGCAAAAACCAAAAGACACAGGTGTGCCACTAGCTGAAAGACATAAATTTAAGAATACGCATCTTCACTAAAATTGCCAACCCTACATTCATCCCCCCCCCCCCCCAAGATAATTGAATTCCCCAAGGAAATCGAACATGGAGCCTTTTCATCAGAAAATACCTACAACCAAGGACCAGAAAAACTAAACAAGTGATTACAGCCTTTGCTTGTAGCCATCGAAAGCAAAGATACACAAAGTTCTGCAGCAAAGTATAAACTGTCCACAAAAGATTCCTAACATTCTTCTTCCATTATAATAATTTAGTCTTCAAGATGTTCCACAACATGAGCTGTAGCTTCTTGCAGCGCAAGCCAACTAACTTAAAAAGTACATTCTTTTTGCAGTTAAAATGGATTAGCTTTAAAACTAAGTAGAAAGGGAAAATTGAGCAAAGAAAGCTAGGACTTGCTGCTCTACTTCCTCTGTTAAATGTTTTGGAAAGTTCATGTTTCAGGAGTTTTTAAGCCCAGTAAACAGTAATTTAAGGCTGCAAAAGACTGCACTTGAGGAGGAAAAAGAATAATAGTACTGTAAGTTATATTAGTATAATTTCCTTGCAAACGCATCACACCAAAAGCTTCCACACAAGGTAGTTGCATAATAACTACTTCCTGAAGTCTTAAAGGAGCCTTTATTCTCTAATATCATCCAGACATTGAGAAAAGATAATGCTCAGCTCTGCCATCACACTGCAGATGCAGTGAACATGAGATACTGTTTCAAGTTCAGAAAAATCCTCCTTTAAAAGGAAGGGCCCGCCTAGCATAAAAAACATGTAACTACCTAACGCCTGCTCCAGAAAAATGGCAAACACAGCTCTGCTCACAAACAGCAAGTATCAAGCAATGTGTCCTACTATTAATTTAACTCCATCTTTCTACTGTTGTAATTAACCAATAGGAATTTTCCTAGTTTCTCCGTTAGCAGAGTTGATAGCATTCAAAGAATTTTATATTCAAGTCTATTTTTACAATTGAAAAAGCCTCAAGTCCACATACAATAATGCTAAGCTAAGATTCAGACTACCATCTCCTAATATTGAAATCCAGGTATTCTAATTAAGTATATAGTTAGAATACATAAAAATATACACACTTCATTTGGTCACATTTTAAAGACAGTACTTACCATGAGCACTACTTACTCTTAAACACACAAGATGTTGCAGAAGTCTGCACACAATATCACCTGTACAAGCACACCAGAGGAACTTCCATTCTTCATGCTTCAGAGTCCCGTTAGACAAGTCACTTTTACTGCTGGTTCTTGAGAGAGACCTGATGGCAAGGTGTTTTCCACTGCACAAACAGTAATTTCATCGTTTATATAATTTATCAGTAGTTAAGCTTTTTCATTGATGACCTCTTTTGTTTCTGTTGTTTAAAATCAGTGCTATTTCAATTCTTTCAGCTGTCCCTTTAAGCCAGAAATTGGCTTTTTTTTTTTTTTGTATGTTACTAAAAACAATGAGGTGGCACATATAATTAAGTTGTGTGAAGACTTGTGGATTGCTCTGCAAGGACAAGCATGGAAGTTTAACATACTCTTTTCCATAGACATTGCAAAGCTCCCAAAATTGTGTTGACACAGTAAGTAATATTGCAGTGATCAGAGTGAAAGTCAAAAAACATCAGATTTCAAAAAAAATCACTGCAAATATCAGCTGTGAATAAAGAAAAAAATCTAGAAAGAACAGAGGTAAGTTTGGATGGTCAACTGCATTTCTAGAGTTCACAAGCCATTATTAAGACTGCCAAAAAAAAGCAACATTTCCTGTTTGCATTTTCTTCTTTTATTTTGATATTGGTTGGATTCAGGTTTCCTGTTTCAGTTCAGCTGGCTTTAACCATAAAATACTTGTCAGCTTGGTAAGTTCCTACCCTGAAATAATGAGACAGCTTGGCTACTATGAATCCACAGCTTTGGCAAAACCAATTTGTGAAACCTGAGACAAGTTCTCTGTAACTTGCTGAAAAATAACCACCAAATTTAAGGTGTTTCAGGAAAAAAAACAATTGCTTCTGTTGCCTAAGCTGCCACAGTGAAATGTGTACCACCTATAGCTGTGTCTGCATCAGTCTGCTCAGTCGCAGATTAGAGAAGTTTCTCCAAAAAAGGAAAGCTATCTGTATGTTGCTGAAGAAACAGTACTGAGCTAGCTCTAGTACAATCCCAGTGCATTCAGAGTGGACGATCAGTCAGCTGCCAAGCTCTACTTTGCAGCAATTAACTAGTTACTCTCAGAAAGTCATGAAGCACTCTAAATTTAAGCAAAATTATTTGGTAACACAGTAGTTTGGACCTGTGGTCTGCTTGGGGTTGCAAGTTGCCATTTATACCAGATGGTACTAGAGTCTTTAACTGAAAAACTAAAAAAAAAAAATACAAAAAAAAAAAAAATTAAAAATACAGAATAATTTTCCTAAAAGGCATCTTCCTCCTAAACAAGCATTTTATTCTTTTCTGTCCTGAAAAAAAGTGGGAATACCATCCCTCTAAATGCAACCAAGTTCAACTCAAGACCTACCTAAAAACATAAATTGCATTTCTGAAGCAGAAGTAAATAGGAAGTGTAAAAGCAGAACACTGGAGAAGACAACAACATTTGGGAATTACTAGAGATCACAATGAATTTTTTTTTATGTTTTAAAACAGAAGTCATTCCTAGTTACCTTTTGCTGATGCTGAACTCTTGTTGCTTGATGTACAATTACTTTGACGTCATGAAGAATTCATTACTACCCTTTCAATAATCAAAGTAGTAAGTTATTAGATAATACTACATACTAAGGAAAAAGTGTTGCAGAGAATGAAGCTGTCTAGAAGTTTACCATTACTACCAGACAGAATTGATCTTCCTTAAAAATCAACCCGTTCTCCTAATTAAATTATTTTATTAAATTTGCAATGGGAAAACAATTTGTAAAACATTGCAATACCAACACTTAGAAGGTGAATACTGAGCTGTACTTCAAACTGATTAACTATGATCTTTAAATCTCAGGGGTTTCCTAGAAGATTACAACATCTACGTTATGGTTGTTGCTTTTTCTTTAGAGTAGAATGATGCAAACCAAAAATGGGCAACCCACAGCCAACAGCTTTACATCATGGTCTTCTTCCGTTTTCTACTATGGAAGTCAACAGGCACTGAGGTATCTGAATAGGCTTTACTGCCATGAAGAGAAAAAGGACACCTGCCTTACTCATGTTTTCATTGCAGTAACGCAGACCTGATCAACAGCAAGTAGTGCTCACCAGCATGCAGTTGACACATGCACTAGCTCTCCCTACTCCATATATCACATGGGAAGCAAGGAAGCCTGCAGAAGTAGAAATTTACACCAAAGCCTACATTAAAAAAAAAAAAAAAAAAAAAAAAAAAAAAGTGTCAGCCAAAGGTCTGCTCCCTCTGAAAGGACAGTCTGGGGAGGAGGGAAGAAAGCTGGGCATTCCCTGGGCCTGACTGCAGCCTGCTCTTGCTCATGAAGCAGCAGTAGGCCTGTGAGCCTTAAGTGGCCCCATCGTTCACACTGCTGGAAGGAAGCTGAAATTAGATGCCAAGAGGGTTCTTCCCTTTCTTCTCATGAAAGGATACAGAAAGAAGGAAAATGGACATTTGTAGAGAAGTGCAGAAAACAGCTCTGCTCAGGAGTTCAGTGTCTGGCAGCCACACTGTGGGGAGATCTTCTCCTTGCACTTCCAAAGCTAACCAGCTTTTATAGCCACCTTAGCCATGTACCTGCTCCCCTTTCTAGGCCAGAGATCTCCCACTTGAAAAATTCACCTAAAGCATTTGACCTTTGCACTCTCCTGGCTAAACTACAGGGGCAGCCACACAAGCCTCCCTCTCCCCAGCCACACGCTTCCCCCACAGCCTGGCTGGCGTTCTGGAGGACAAACACCTCCTTAGCTTGTAAATGTCTGCAGCAGGTAGCGGGGAAGAGACACCAAAGGCACCCCCTGAGGCTGACAGTACTAACCCTCTAACACCCACTCAAGCTGCTCTCACACAGCTGCTGGCTCCTCAGGCCAGAACATGAGGCAGCACCAATGCCACCTCTGCGGCAGCAACAGAGACCGACCCCATTGCAAGACCCTTGCAAATATGCATTTGATATTCCAGAAGTAAAAAAAAAAAAAAAAAAAAAAAAAAAATCGAATATTTTAAGTTTTAGTTTGAATCATATTCTCAACTCAGAACACTAAGCATCATATATAAGAAAACATTTCAAACTAGATATATATTGATTAAAAAAGCTTAATTCATATATAGCAATCTGTAATCAAAGTTACATCTTTCAGGTGATAAATCACTCAAAACTACACTAACATCCAACAAAAATCTCTTCCAGCACTCCCAGATATTTACAATAACACAGAACATAAAGTTTTGTAAATATTTAAACATAAACAAAACTTTACAACAAACTGACCCTACTTTTTCATGGCTTAAACAATTCCTCATGTTTCAAACACTGGAATGACTTTTTATTTCTGCCAAATCTCTGAAAAAAATCGAAAGATGTCACTGAAGGCCATTTAAAATAAAGAACCTGACTGCTGCTAAGCAACCCAGAAAACATCCTTATGTGTTCAATTGTTTAGTGCATTAAAAAAGTTTCACACATATGGCAAATGCATGTATTCTGGACTCTAGCGACGGTAATGTCTTCCACACTGAGGGAGAAGAGAGAATTCTGCAGGATATGTTCACATTTCAGAAAGGAATTGCTTTTAAAGTACTAAAGATTGATCAAATTTATTCACCGTTTCTGCACATGGCATAGATTAGAAACCAGATTCTTTCTTATCCACTATTTTACACATACTCCAGAAGTAAGTTTACAAAGGAAAAACAGTACTTATATTTGTTCTACTAAAAAAGGTACTGAGATAGCTTTCCACTACATAAAACAATATTTTAAAAGTGTGCTCCATATCCATACTCTTATAACTAATGCTATTTTAACTGCCCTGGCTGAATATAAACAAAGGCTGTTTAATGTAATGTAATATTCACCATTCTGTAGCACTTCTCACTCATGGATGCACCACACATTCAGAAGAAGTGGAACCAAGTCTTACGTTCTCCAAAGAAGATCACAATGAAATGAGGTATTTTCATATCACAGTAAAGATGACATGCACGTGCATCCTGTACTTGTGTGACCAAAATTCACCGCTGATGGCCGCACAGAGCAGTGCAGCAGAATGGAGGATGCAGCAACTCATGTCAAACCACTCCAATTTTTTCATTAAGTGTTTAACCTTTCGCTCATCAAGGCTTTTGTAGTACAGTGTACTGTTCAGTACAGGAACTACCTTACAAAATATCTTTTGGTTTAATTATTCTGCAAAATTTGCAGAATCAGAGTTTATATTCCCTCAAGCAATTCAATTATCTTACCATAAAGGTCATGGGGAATATCTTCAAAAGACATCAATCTGCTAAAGCTTTCCAGAACATAAAAACGCTTCAATGCACCACTTAATTGACCTAATATTTATTTTGGAATTAAGGATTTCATTCTTCACATTTCTCAAAATGCTTTGTCTTAAGTTACCAGTATCATCCATTCAACTGCTATGAATTTATCACAGGCACGTTCTGAACAGAGCAGAGCCAATAAAAATAGATATAATCAAAGCCCTCCATTCACACAAAGCTATTGGCAATAGGGAAAAAGGCAGATTTAAAGGTCAGTTTAAACCACTAATCCAGGACAGCAATACAAGATTCCTAGAAGGAGCAGACCTTGCTTAGAGAGGAAAGTAGTATCGTCACCCATAAGGAGAATACACACATACTTGTTTTACAAGCAAGAAAGGAAAGGTGGTGAAAATATATTTAAACTTTGGAAAATCTGATAACCCCACCATGAGACTTCATAACATCAGTAGAAATAAAAATTGTAAATACATACAGCAACATACTACAGCACAGGGTGATGACAGAACACAGGATGTTTGTGTGTGTGTTACACTTCAAAAAAATTGTATACATACATATTCTTTTTTTTTTTTTGAAAGGGCTGAAATGAGATGGTGGTTTTTTTAATTATAATAAAACACAGTATTACCGATTTCTGACTCCAATTATCTATTAACATTGTTTCTTCAGGCCAGATGTACTTGGCTTACTGCTGATTTCCAGACGTGTTGTACTGTTTAGCTGATCATCATAAAAACGTTGCAAGTTTTCTTCACAAGGAAATAGATAATTTATTTCCAAGAATGAAGTTTACCAGAGGAAACACATGATCTGGCCTCCTCCACAAGGCACAAAATGGCACATTGGTTTATTGGTTTTATTCTGCTAGTTGTCTCATTACAAATAAGGGGAGTAAATCTAGCACCAATAGTATCAATAGTATCTAGCACAGATACTTTGCACCAAATAAGTGAGGAATGCTAACATTGCCTTAAAAAAAAAAAAAAAAAAAAAAAAAAAAATTACACACTTATTTCACTTGAATGATGACCTGGAATGAGAACATGTATTTTTTCCATCCTTTGGCATTAATTTTTATTTATAAGTTCTACCTTCCAATACTCCGTAATATTCCAGCATCTAGAGCAAAAATATCCCGTGGCACTTGAGTTACCTTTGTAAGCCAGAAAACTTCAGGGGAGGACTAGAAGACCTACAACAATGACAATCCCATAGCTTCTTAAGGAAAATGTTAAGCGAGACGGAGCAGACAAAACCAAACAAAACAGAACAGCCTTTTTGCGGCAGAGGGGAAAGTCTTACTTGTAGAAGCTACAGCGTAACAAATAAATTCTTGACTATCTAGGTACTGCAAGCCTCACAGTAACAGTATAAGCAGAAAGATAACTGTCTTTTTTTTTCTTTCCCCTCAAAAACAGTTCTTACAGACCTTACTAACATCACATTGCTTTAGTGGAAAATTGAAAGGAGGCTCGGCAAAGCCTCCTGGGCCTGGCCTATAGAGAAGTTTAGCAAATGGAAAAATGGAAGGTTTGGGCTTCACTTGCATCTACACACATCCCAACAGGCAAAAAGCCAGAAGAGGAAGAATGGGAGTCACCATTTTCTTAAATTAATATTTGAGAGAAAGCTTTCCATACATGTTTAAAGTTTATCAAGTTTTCTTTGGAGGAAGTATTTTTCACATGATTTATACCAGCCCCTGCTCAACAGGCAAGTAGTACAGGAATTGCACTGGAGCAGGGAACCTGAGGCCACATTGCAGTTGGCACCATTCTGACCAGCTTCTTACCTCCAAGAACGGCTCCTGGTTAAAACACACTGGGGCAAGGAAAGCAATTTAATCAAGATCCGAAGGCAGATAAGTGGAGGATATTACTTTCAGTTCAGTGACAGATCCAGTAAGCTGCACTCATAACTCTCTAAAGACAGAGCAAGAGCTACAACACAACTGCCTGCACAACATCTCCCTCCCACGACATGCTGAGAAAGTCTTCCAGAGACCTCCAGCTAACCACAGGCTGAATACATCCTTGCAAGAGACCCCCTCGAGCGACAACAACGTGCTCCAGTGTTCCTTAGCCTTTAAGGAACTTCTCACTGTCCTGGGGAAGGCAAATTCATCCCAATCTTCAACCACAATTTTATCAGTTCTGGAATACAGTTCATGCTCCGAAGTGCCCTTTTTTCCAGTGGCAACTGGTCAAGCACTTACCTAAAAATGTGTATTAATACTTTCATACAATACATAACAACATTAATAAATATTGTGCTCTAATATTACACTCTAATATTAAGATTTAGTTTAACTCAATTACAAATTTGAAATTAATGCTAAGCTTTGTAGTTAGGAAGCAAAGCCACCCACTCTGCAAGAACAAATGATCTCACCTCATCACTACAAAATGGACAAGATTTTCACATACTTCTTTCTAGGATAGATCCAATTTTATCAGGTTGAACTAAACATTGTCATACAATAAAAATAATTGTTTTTTAAAAAAAAAATCAGGTAGATTTTTCTTATGCTTTAGATTATAGAGCTTGCAATCTTGATTTCTGCTGCATCAAAGGCACACTTGCTCTTTTTTTTTTTTTTAAAGAAAATCAATTTCCTATTTCTCCTATGTTGTGCCTATTGCACAGCATTCAAACTGTCAGAATTCCTGCTCAAGATCCCTAGTCCTGAACGTCTCAGGGAAACACCCCTACCTACACACACCACACAAACACATCGGAAGCATCCCATGCATTCGTACATACAAAATCCAAAAGCCACAGATATTTATACATACCAGTTCCCTGTATGTTTATAGCGTGAAACAATACAACCAAATTTGCAAATCCAAAACTACAGTATAGGGATGAAACACATTTGTGTGCCTTCCTGACTCGCATGACCTGGCTGCCACTGCACTAGAGCAACACATCCTGGATAATGGTCAGGACAGACCAAAGAAGATGCATAAAGCAACCTCCATTCATGACATCAGGTTTTCAACAGAGAAATTAAACATAGTTACGCTAGTAGGCAATTGATTTATCCATTCAGACACACTGTATTATCTGTATTCATTTTAAGCCCCCCCCAACCATCACTCCCATCTTTTCTCACAGATATATCAAGAGTCGTCGTGTGTCCTGTCCCCGTATCCAAAAAACTACACCAGTAGATGTAAACATGAGAAAACTTGGTGAATACCCCAATTCCTCAGACTCCTATTTACTAGGTGAACAGCAGAAGCGATGCAGCTCGTTTCTGGGAGGACCACAGTCATTCCAACAGCTCCACACAGGGACAGCTGGCTGAGGGCTGCTATCACGTGTGACCAAAAGCCACTGCTCCTTATAGGTTTTGCTCTGCTTTGTTCAGATCTGGGAAAAGACAGATCTTATCTGTGGCTGACACTACAATTACACTTGCTTACCCTTAAAGTTCAAAAATGTATTTCTTGTCAGTCTTTTGAGAAAACATTCCTTTGCAGTATCAACAAACCTTTAACAGGAAACATTTCTTAGTAAATTTTAAATTCCTGCTCCAGTAAAGAGGATATCACTGCAGAAGTCTTTACATAAATCAGCTATAAAAGTCAGTGAAACATGAAGAGTTACATTACCCCATGCAAAGCAGTCATCCTGATCTGAACTGGATACATGAAAGCCTAGTCATAAACAAAACCAGACACTGAGCAAAACTTCCCGGTATGCTCAAAAAGTGTTTTTTGCTGCCTAACACAAAATAATTCTAAAAACTACCACTGATTAACAGGTAAAGGCTTAAGGAAGAAATCCTTAAATCAAGTACTCTCTTCTTCAGCTACAAAACATATGCACAATAAATAAGCTGTCTCAGGTCCAGTTCACATGTACTCAACTTTTATGCTCAAACTACAAGAACAGCAGCACTGTGCCTTCACAGTAAGAGGTATTACTGTGAAAAAAATTAAATTAAAAAAATTATTAGTTCTTCAACACAGAGGGCTGAAATTAAAGAAAAACTAGCGTGTTTCATTGCTTGACAGGCATAAAGCCAAAAGCCTGGAATAAGTACTCAAAATAGGACATATTTTCCAATGGAGGTAAAGATTACAATATAACCAACAGGAATGTGCAAGCCAGCAATACTTAACTTAGGAGTTCATGCCAAACCATGATAGCCCGTTGTACTACTTAAAAAACACTGAAACTTGAGAAAGTGGTATTATTACAATTGTTAACAATGGAATGCAAGAACATTTTTAAACTACAAGTCACACAAATTCATTTCATATATTTATTTTTGTAGAAATAGGCTATTCAGCACTTTGGGGATTTGAAAGCCTGACAAAGAAATGGAACTTTTTTTCCCAGCTACATTTAAGTTAAACACCAAATGTAAATGCTATTAGAAAGGTTCCCCTTACCCCACAACAATGTTATTGTCCAGGCTATGCTGATAAATTACAACAACAAATAGAAAAACATGAACAGAAATCTTATAGTTCAGTGGAAAAAAAAAAAAAATCTTTCTCTAGGAAGACAATCTGTGTTTAGAGCCTACTAAATTAGAGTTTGAGAACTTATTTCAATAAGAAACTGATGAAGGAAAACACAACATACCTCTTATAGGTCCAACAGGCACACAGGGAGCTTTAAACAGAAGTAAAAATCAACAGCACTAAATTATAACTTCATTCATAAGTAAGGTATGCTATTCAAATGAGCACTGTATGCTTAATTTTATCATACAGACTTCTACCATCATCACACAAAAATTCAGCAGGGAAGCAGTAACTCCTGCTAAGCCACACAAAAAAAATCAACATCTTTATCACACCTGTCAAGGTCACCATCCCCACACAGAAACCACCAGTCAGGACCACCCTATTTAAGCTGAGATTGCCTACAAAGCAGTTAAACTGCTCAAAATCTATTAACTTGCATCTTCAACCTCTGATAATACTATTGTTTATAGCAAAGTCTCAGCAGAGGCCCAGTTTTCATAGAACACTGAATGCGCTGAAGAAGATGGAGATATCAAGGGTTTTTTTCTCCAGCCCCACCCAGCTTTATTTGTCAGACATTGATCTGTCACTCTTTGTAGCTGACACAAACTAGTCTAGGAAAGGTATTACAAGTACACTTTCCCACCTAGTTATGCATTAAATTGGGTAAACACACTTGTTTAAATGCAGAAAGTTTCACCTGACAGATCAGCAAACATGAAATAAATTGGTTATCGTTCAGGCATCGGAGGTAGGCCTGGCCTAAGCAGGCTTAGCATTAGGTAACAACCTCAACGGTGAGCTTTCGGCGAAGGAATTAAGGAGTGATTTCCAGTAGATTTCCAGTAACAAGGTACAGTTCATTTTGACAACTTTGTTTGGTCCATTTAATCAATATATTTGTGTCCCTCCCATCAAAGAGGAGCAGGACTTGTTTTAGTGAAAAATGACCACGTGAGTTTTTTTCCAACAACAAACCACAGGCAAAGAGCACAAAAACTAAGGGAGCAAGAAGAGTTGTGTCTGTATTCACTTACGTAAGGTAGGTTCCTATAAATGTTGACCTAGTTCAGTTAGCACATGACAGAACTAACCAGCACTAAATGAGTGTAGGCCAAGATTCCCGCTGGGTATCAACACAACCTTCTCCGGAGCACATGCCCAACAACTGCTGGCGCATTTGTGGTGCTGGGTACCCATCAAAGTTTTCTAACCATCTAGTTCTGTGCTTCTCTTCAGGTGTTCCTTTATCTGAGAAGAATAACTGAGAAGAATACAATTACCTCATTAAAACAGTCCCTAGCTCCCAAGATAAAAGTTATCCAAGGAGCCCTCAAAACAAAAGATGTGTTTAAAAAGGCAGAATTCTGACAGGCACGCATACTTGGTCTTGTTTTAAGCAAAGACATGTGTAGTATGGCATCTTCATCATTGCTACAGTTAGGTTTCTCTTCAAAAAAAAATGTGTGTTTTTTTTTTTTTTTGCCAAAGTAATATTGTGTGAAAGAGCATTATAAAATGAAAGTATTTGAACATGCACTGTACATACATCCCATCAACCCCCAATGTCTGTTAAAGAATGTCATAGCAAAAAGATTTTTTTTTTAAAGTAAAAGACTGGCAGAACACTTTGTAGCCAAGAAAAAGATGCCATGCAGGAGAAAGGTGTTGCCTTTTTCACCGCCCCCCCCTCCTTTTCAACAGTGCATGGCTAACTTGTGAGTCTTTTGATGGCTGCTGCATTAGTTGTTAGATTGTACCTTTTTTGACAGCTTTTCCAATTTCCATGGTTTTCA
Organism: Heteronetta atricapilla; assembly: GCA_011075105.1. Taxonomy (NCBI): domain Eukaryota; kingdom Metazoa; phylum Chordata; class Aves; order Anseriformes; family Anatidae; genus Heteronetta; species Heteronetta atricapilla. Next base: position 7,227,006 of record CM021736.1, read on the forward strand.
TTTTTGTAATGACACTCAACTGCTACGGTAACAGACATTTAAATAATCACAAAGTAAATTATTCCACAGTAGTAAGTCACCCGAGTGTTCACCAGAAGGTAGTGCACAGCAGCTATGGTTCATACGGGTACTATGAAATATTTTCTTCTTACAAGCTGTGACTACTGAGAAAAACAGCTGATCTTTTTTATTCCAATTTGTTTCCTGGAAAAATGTTTATCTACTCTAAAGAGATCGGCTCACCAACAAACTCTGATGAGGACATGCAGCATAAGATAGTACACACCCCACTGTAAAGACTCAGACTTATGGGCCATTATTCCCTGCGCCTGTGATCAAGTACTAAAACAGTAATATAAGATAGCTTGACTTTTTTTGATATAAAAAAAATCTTACATTCAAAGTTCTCACCACAGCTTCTGCCTTTTCTGATATACCAAACAGAAAGATAAAATTTGAGAGGCTCCCTCTGTCTTTCATTTAATATATGTATCTTAAGGCTATTCAGAATTCAACTTTGAAACATCAAAAATAACGAACCAAATATTTTAAAGTGGGAAAAATCTACAAGCAGCACCCTCACTTTTATCAATGCTTTCTGCCACCTAAGTTCAGACTTGGTTTCTGCTTCAAAAGTGATTGGTACCAAAGGGCCATACCAATATTTTTATCTACAGAGAGCTACCTATGCCTTGCCACAGCACTTGCTCCATCTGTGGAATGTGTGTGTGCCATTGCAGTACCCAAGCCCCCAGTCCCACCCATGAGCTAGATAAAACGTCTGCTATGCCAGGTGAGTTTCACAGAAGCCAGCATCATCCCTTGAGAAACTATGCATCAAATATGAAGTGCAGAAAAGATGAGTAAGAATCGTGTATAGAAATATGAAATAAAGAAATACGTATGAAATTTAGTAAGGCACTAATAGAATTCAATATACAGCAGAAATACAAAGCCTAACAGTAAGCTTCTTCAATTTCTTTCTACTGCTGACCCTTTTGTACATTACTTCATTAGCATAGTAAACAGCAGATATTAACTAGCAGGAAAAAAAAAAATCACCAAGGGTTCCCCAAGCAAGGAGAGCATTTCCTGACAGGTTTCTTCAATAGATGCTCTTTAAAACTTGGCTTTAATGACAACTTAACTCAAGATGTTGTATTTGCACATTCATATAACATAAAAAAGCTTGTGTAAACGCCTGAACAAGCCCTATGTTTTAAAATAATTTAAAAAGTAACTTTCATGAGCATAAACCTGCTCTCTAAGAACTGGACACATTTCTTCACATCAAGACCTTCCAGTGAAAAATACAGAATTAGAAACAATAGGAAACATGACCCTATGAATTGTCTGATAAAAGTTCCTGAATTTTTGAAAATAGCATACAGATTTTCTTCCACCATTCCTTTCCTCCAAGGAGTGAGTCAAAATCTATGCTTCCAAAAGATGGCCACAAAAAAAAAAAAAAGCACAAGAAGAGATCAACTTTGGCTTGTAATCAGTAACATGACTGACATGTAACTTCTGGGTACCATTTAAAGACCTGGCTTCACAACGTCCCATGTGACAAAAGTGGCAACCTTGCTCAGTACTTCATGTATTCCTCTACAAAAAAAAAAAAAAAAAAGTAGTAAAACCTACCTTGTAAAGATCTCAAGACATAAGGTAAAAAAGTTGTTCAGTAGCAAGAGGAAGACTAAATGCAAATGTTTAACAAACAGTTTGGTGTTTTCTGATATAAAGAATTATTGTTTGCCTCCTTTATATTTCCTAATAAATCTAGTTTTTGCATTATCAATAAGCCAGAAACTTTAGGTTTTCACAATAAATTAATAAATCTGATGATACTGCATTCAACATGTGCTTTTCTTCACACACAAAAAAGGCAAACAGATGCAAAAAAAGTCCTCAAACCACCTTCTGAAGCATGTAAATCTCAGATGGACATGGAGCACGCCCCCAAACACACGCCGCACTCTGCCCACACTTACTCAGTGAGCAGTCAGACTTCTTACCCACCTCTTACGAAGAGATGAAAAAAAACAAAAACATAGGAGCAAGTAAGGAGCGCCCCATTTGCCACTGGTTCGTACTGGATGCCCCCACCTACACAAGCCTTGGGTTCTGCTCAGCAGCTCTGCTTACCCTCACATGCTCACTGCCTCTGGCAGCAGAAAGACAGACTGTGTGCGGGATGAGAAAATGGAAATTTATTTCACTAGTAGAGGAAAATGTTAAGGCAACCGTCAATCTTCTCACAGCACTTGGTAATTTTTGACCCTTTTCCCTGCCTCTTCATACACACAAATACTTTTTCTTCTCAATATCCATGAGCCTCTTAGGTCTGAGGCTCCCGATGAGCGCATCTTTATAAGCGATTTCTGCTTATGACAGGCTTTTCTGAGAAGTCCTTACTCTTTACTTGCATTACATAATAAGGTTTCTCTACCAGTTCCACAGTACTAGCTGATTACAGATTAACCCACCCCCAGGAGACAGAATCTCATTTAAAAAAATTCCAGCGGCCACAGTCACCGAGCCAGAGCACAGGCTTTCGGTGGCCGAGCCAACTCGTCTGCTGCTCCTCGGGGAGCTCCGACACCCTTCCCTCCCCCCGCAGGGCAGGGCCAGGTGCTCACAGCTCCCAGCCGCCCAACGAAGCCCCTTCCACGTGAGGGATAGCGAAATATTCCTCAGGGTTTGGTTCTGACAGTTTCGCGCGGCTGCCCCCCCCCTCCGCAGCACCGAGGTACCACAGCTCGCCCCTGCCCTCCCTCAACCACCGCCACGGCGCCTTCCGTCCAAAATCTGAACCGCTCAGTGCCATCCCCAAACTATTCGTCAGAAGTCGCCCGTACAGCTTCCATCCAGGGGCAGACCCTTCAGAAATTACTGCGACAAAGCACGTAGCCTCGAGAAGCGGGGGGGAAATAAAAGTCAAACGCGCTGGAAATCCGAGCGCCGCCGGCCCCGCGGCCAGGGGATGCTCCCCCGGCACGGCGGCCTCCTCGGGCCGTTCCTAGAAAGCGGAGAGCCCGCAGCACCCCGCCGGAACCGGCACCTCCTGCCCACTGCCCTCGGCCCCGCAGGGTCCTGTTCTGCCCGCCCGGCCGGGACGGGGCGGCACCGGGCGCCCGGCTCCGCTCGGCTGCGGGAGCAGCCTGCCGACCGGCCCCGCGGCCACCCCGGGCCCCCCGGCGCCTCTCCCCGCCCTCACCTTGGAGCATGGCCTCTAGTTTCTTCCTGTCCACCCGGAATCGCTCCTCGCCCCACTCCGGGCTGTGCAGGGGCCGCGGCGGGCCGGCCGAGTCCTCCTCGGAGCCGGGCACGGGCGAGTCGGTGCTGCGCTCGCTGTTGGAGCCCGGGTCGGAAAGCGGCTGCTGCAGGTACCCGCTCAGCGGGTCGCATTGAGCCGCCATGGCGCTGCCGGGCGGCCCCCGCCGCCGCTCCGAGCCCCACTCGGCCGCCTCCCCGCGGGACGCTATCTGCCCCCACAGCCGCCCCCCCGCCTCATCCCAGCCGCCGCCGCCTGCCAGAGTCCCGGCCCCGGCGCCGCCGCCCGCGCCCGCCTCTGCCTCCGGCTCCCCGCCGAGTGTGCGCAGCCCCGGGCCGGCGGCGTTCGCGGCTCGGCGGCGCCCCCAGCCCGCCCGCAGCCCGCACAGCATCCCCGCCTCCATGGGGCCGCCACCGGCCCGCTGGGGAGGGGCCGGGGATATCCCCGGCCGCGGCCCGGGAGGAGGGGGCGGAGGGGAGGGAGGAGAGGGAGGATGCCGCCCCCGAGCGCCGCGCTGGCGACGGTGGCGGCGGCCCGGCGGGATCGGGGCCGGTCGCGGCTCCCCGTGGCAGGCCCAGTCCGTGTGTGAGGGACTCCGGGAGATCCGCCGCCTCCCTGCTCGCCCCGAGGCCGCCCCCCTCCCGGACAGGCCCCGCCGTGAGGTGAGCGGCCTCTGGGCGGAGGGGCCGCGCTTCCCGCCCTCGAGGTGCTGGGTGAAGGAAAGGGTGCTCTGGGGTCGGGATCCTGAAAATTAGCCGTAATTAACATCCTACCCCCTCCGCACACACAAAGCCAACACGTCTGTGTGTGCAGCAGACACAAACACACCTTTGTTTCGTGTGAATCGGCGTGTTGGTCAATGTGTATTGGAAATGGCATCTGTCCTGCGAAGCTGACACGTCTCCATGCGATGACGGTTTTCCCCTTTGTGGCTTTTCGGTACTAAGGCTCAGAAAGAGAAATTACCTCACGTTTTGGTATCCTCTAAGGAAAAATGTTACAAGTCCCTGACCTTGGGGCATAATTGTGTTAACCTATACGCAAGAGTCCCAGGGCTGGCCTAATGGCGGACAACTGATTCTGTATGAAATGTTAGTTTTTACCACAGCGTAGTTGACATTACTTAAAAAAGAGTTTAAGCCCCAAACTACGTATCGGTGTAAAGGAAGCATCCACAGAAGACCTGGCACTGGTTGTGATGCCATATGGCTCCTGGTGGCCAAAGTGTGCTGCTGAACGCATACTAGAATGAAGGGATGAAATACAAGGACTCCTGATGGCTCTTGAACAGAAGGCCTTTATTGCCCTTTTTCACTGCTACATATGCTTTCCCCGTAGCCCTGTGCACTGTCCACGCTCCCAAATCTGTCATACAATTGATTAGAGACCCTCAGACACGTGCCTCGAGCCAGCCAGCAATTGGCCACTGCCCAAAGCTCATCTTTAACCCTGTAGCCAATTTACTTTATCTCAACCTTGCTCAAGTTTTTGTTTCTACCACTTGTTCCCTTATTATCTCTAATTCAGGGACATGTGAAACAGTGCAAAGCCACCTGTGAATTCCTTTCCCACACTAGAAAGCAGTAGAAAAATTACAGCGGACTCAGGTGATGGTTATTCACCTCACAGTTAACTTCAGCCTGAAGGACGATATTAAAAGTCATCAGGAGCTGTGCTGATGCTCCAGGTAGATGGGAGCCATGCTACGTCTTGTTGTAAAATGCAGTTATTTTTACAGAGGCTTGCATTTTGGCTCACTGAGTCATTTACATATTTCCCACTTAACACCATGACTGTGATTTCTGCACCACCTATGGTTTTATTTTTACTGAACGTTATGAACGCACAGGGAGGCAGTCTTACCAGAAACACCTAGTATTCAGCTGTAGCATTTAATTCTCTTGGTGGCTTGCAGGCAGCATACTTTTCACAAGATCCTCTGGTACTTCTCATGACCATGGGAATTACAAAAGCCAAAGCCAACAATTGCAGAAAACATTAATATAGGTCTTTAAAGTAATGTAATCTCCATTTCTCTTCATAATAGTTTGCTTGTAGCACAATGATACTTTCTGGTAGGCAGTCTGAGGGAAGACTGAAAGTGGGATAGTGCTTTTCTTCCCAGTTCAGAAGTTTAGTTAGCAATACCCCCCCCCCCCTTTTTTTTCAGATGGGAAAGTGAAGGTTGTCCATATCAAACCAGGTTGATATCCAGAGAATTCTGCTGCTTTGCCCCCAGATCAGCACCAGCTGGACTTGTCTGTCTTCTAGATGCCAGAACCTGTGAGTTGTACAACCCAAATGTTCAGAAGTCATGAGTGTCAACAAGGCCAATTGCAATCCACAGCTGCTACGGGTGCTTAGCACCTCCAAGCAGAACAATTATTTGGGTATTGTCGACTCATAAACTAGCTAGATTTACAGTCAGAGATTCTCAGTGTAGGAGGTCCCTTCCCTTGCATTTTATCAGTTCCTACAATACAGCCACAGAAACCTTCTCTATCCTAAATTAGCTATGGTCAAACTCAGCAGTATTTTTTCAGCAACCATGTAAACAATATAATAAATCAAAGATCTCTTTATTAAAAATAATGATGTACACAGTTCAGTTTTTATTAATTAGAAATAACCCTTCCATGGTGTGGTTTCAGACCACAAATGAAATTAAGCCTATCTAAATCCATATAAATGGCCAAAAAAGAAACACTTTTAGTGATTAGGAGTTTTTATTGGTAGTATATGTTCCATAGACTATCATTTGTATTGCAAAAATGGCATTTTATTTCTCTACTATATTGCAGTGGAAGAAGAATAAAACGTTTGTTGCACAGAAGTCTTAAACTAAGTAGAAACCACATTTTAATGGCTAAAATAATATTAAATGTGGACACAATTGGGGAAAATGGGAGGAAGTTGGCAGATAAAAGATCAAATGGCTATAAAGAACATAAGCTGGAGTTGACTTTGGCATATGTAACTTCTTTTGGCCATTTTTCTGTGGCCAGTGGCTTGATCAAATAAAAGAATAACAGGATCTTTCTCATTTTGGCATACCAGGTCTATTTTGCTTTTGAAATTTTGAAATGCTTTATTTATAGTATTGGTCTCCTTTGCAGAAGTAACAGTCTGTAAGATTTGACTTTTCATTTTATTGTACCGTATTCCCCAAGCTGGGCCCATTAAATTCAATTTCTCAGAATAATATAATGCAACCTACTACGGTATGCACTAACATACCGTATACTTAAGGCACACCAGCAAATAAATAAAAGGTACTCCACAGCCATTATAAAAACTTTTCTACCTCTGCAAATTCCCGAGATAAATACTTTTTCTAACAATAAGAGTAGAGAGAGTCTGAAACATCTTTCTAATTATACTTAATCATGGAACTATAAAAAAGAGATTGAAAGAAATCTCAAAAAGGTCATCTAGTCCATCTCCTAATTACGCTCACTTCATTCCTGACAGATACAGGTATATCCACTTCTTAACAATTTCTAATTTCTAATTTCTAAGATAGAGAGGTCATGGAGACTTCTTAACAATTTCTAATTGTTAAGAGGTCTCCATGACCTCTCTATCTTCACTTACCATCAAGAAGTATTTTCCCCATAATAAGTAACTTGAATTTTCTTGCTGCTATTTAAAGCTGTTAATTCTTGTCCTGTCCACAACAGACATGGTGAACACATTATTTGTTCTTTGTATCAGCCTTCGGTGCTTGTGAAGACTTTTATCAAGTATTGATCATGCCTTTGGTGTTCTCTTCAGTTAGCTAGTCACTCCTAAGTCTCAGCCGTTCGCAGAGGTGTTTTTTATTGTTGCTCTCCAACAATCTCTTTCCATAGTAGTCTACAGACTTCTTGAAATACAAAGCACAAAACTGGAGAGAGTGTACCAGCTGAGGCCTCACCAGTGCTGAACATAACTGCATGATCTTATCATGTGTCTCACGCCTGCTTACTCATCTCTGCGTCATGTTTATCCTGTCTCTACAGCATGTTGGCTTATACTGATGTATTATAATCCCTAGGTACTTTTCCGTAAACAAACAAACAAACAAACAAAACTCTCTAATTGTTTCTCAGGGTGCATTTGTGGTGTTGATTACTGGTCTCCTGAGTTTGTCCCTATTGAATTTCATGCTGTTTTTTTTTGTTTGTTTGTTTGTTTGTTTAAGACTTTTTTTTTCCCAGTTATTTACATCTGATTTTGTCACCATTATACTTCTGCAGTTTTATTTTTTATGCCTCTAAGAAGCATACTCTTAGTTTCCTCACCCAGGTCATCACCAAAACACTGAACAGATACAGGCCCAGAACAGAACATTGCAGTCCTCTATTTTATACACCTTTCTATTTTGGCAGTGAAACAATGATAACAATCCTGCATGGAGAGGTTTATTCACCCATTTTAATGTCAGTTTTATGTCAGTTTTAGCTATACCGTATGGGAATATTACAGGAAACAGGGTGTAAACTCTGTGCAAATACTGAAATATGGCCTCTGCTGCTACTTTGCCATCTGCAGACTTTCCTAGTCTATTATAGTAGCATATTAGCCCCCTATGATTTATTCCTGTCAGATCGATATTGGCTATGTATACATCCTGTTATTAAGTTACGTGTTATGTGGAACAGTTACCTATTCTGGTTTGTATGGTAGGGTGAGGTTTTTTGTTTGTTTGTTTGCTTGCTTCAGAATATTCCTGGGAGCTGAGGTTGAACTGATTAAACTAAAATGTTTTTGTTCTTTTCATTGCTATTTAAAAGATACTCACTATATTTTACCTTTTCTAGTTTTCTGGTATCTCATCCATTGCCAGCTGATTTAAAGAAAACCAGTAGTGACTGTGAGAATGAGCAGAGGAATACATGCAGCCTTGGTGGACCTGAGAGAAAAACAGGGAACCTAAAAAAGGCCAGGCTTAAAATTCTCTCTGATTGCACACAAAGTGTTAACAACATTCAGCAACATTCAATGTACTGTATAACCTTCTATACACTGGTATTTATAGGCATGCATTGTTAAATATCTTAGTCTGAGTGGAAGACTTTTCACCAATAGGACTTTGTGAACCTTGTCTTTGCTGAAATGTTAGGAGAATGAGAACCAAATGTCAGCATCTCGGAAATCTAGGAATTTTCACTTTTGAGAATTGCATTGGCCCTCTCAAGAGTCAACCCATCTATTTCAGCCCTGAGAAGCTAAGTAATAATTTCACATTCTAAATCTAATTAGAAACCAACTATAGTAAGAGATCTAAATATTACCAATTAGAATATATATATATACATGTATATATACTGCCTAATTTGTAAGGAAAGTAATTAATAAATTGAAGCATGAATTATGGTGTAACTGGAGATGGTACTATAAAGAACCAAACTGACAGAAAATGTGAATACCACACTGGGAATCTCATTGTTGTGTCAGATAATATCCTGCATTGCTGTCAAACGAATAACAATATTAATCTGTAAATTAGAAAAACCTGTTTTGTAATGTTTTCAGTAAATTAGAATCTAGATACTATATCCTGGATCTGATAACCACATTTTTTTCTTACTTAAGAGGAAGAGGCACCCTCTCTGTCTGTCTCTTTAGAAGCCAGTAGAAAAAAAGGTCCTTCTGGATTAAGAAAAAATATATATATTTATGTTCTGAAACTCCTGTTTGCCACTGCAATCTTCACGGGAGTCTTTTAGGTATTTCACACTCTATTTTATTAAAATAGGTTCAAAGTGGTAGATAGGAAAGACTCATACTGAAGTGTCTGCTTTTTCACATTGACCTTGTTCAAAGTTAGTCTTTAAACTGAAAGCACGGACAACATTGTATTAGGGCCTTCTAGAATTAATTTTGTTGTTTCCTTCAACGACCTTCCTACATAATTCAGACTGGGGCAGGGAATGCCGGTTACTCAACTGATCAGCTTACGGAAGGAATAAGCAGTTGTGAGAGGAGAAATATGACAGTGATTATTACAATCATCAGTTAAGAGAAATCACAATTTTTCTTCCTTGTTAGAAAAATAATTAGAATAAAAGCAACCATACCTTTTTAAAGTGGGAAGATTTAAGACATGAATTAGGGGGCACCTCTGGAGAGGGTATCTAAAATAATTTCTGGTATCACTTTACCACTGAGGAGACAATCCTCAAGATAATCCTTCAAGTGAAAATCTTACACTTAAAGCCAGATACATAAACTTTTTTCTTGAATATTACTACATTCATGGAAATAAAGTTACAGATATGTTACAATGTTTTCTGAACTCATATCACAAATGGATCAATTTTTATTAATAATATTCTGGTCATTTTTGTTTTGCTAATATTTGAACATGTAGTATACATTTTTAGCATCTTACATAGCTAAAATGCTGCATTTAACAGTGACACGTGAATAAAATCTATTTTTCCATCTGTATGAGCAAATTAAATTGACTACATTATTATAATGCTCCCTCAACTACGAAAAAGTTTCCTCCACACTGCAGAGGTACCCCTGGTCATACAAGGCTTCCATGTTGTATAAAACTGAATGAATGCAATTCATTAATTTCCACTGTAGCAGTGAAGGCTAATAGTTACTGAGATCAGCCTTTGGCTGTCTACCGAGGCTGATCTTTGGTTGTATACCAAAGGCTGATCTGTATGAATCAAACAGAAAAATGTGATTTGAGGATTTTTTTTTTAACGTAAACCTAGTACTTGATTTCATTACTAAGGATTGCTAGTGCTTTGAGGGTCACTATTTCACAATTATAGTCACTATTTATTACAGTGATTGAAACATTCTTTCCATTGTTCCCGCACAGCTACTCCTCTCTCCCTCCTCAGTAGCCACACTCTGACACATGCTGTCAGAACTGACAGTGCAGCTGAAGGCACCGATATGCTCCAATTGCCCCAACCAGCTTCAGTTGGGGCTCCACCTCCACCCAGGGGCACAGGTGCTCCATTTAAGCTCAGACCTGAGGGTTTGCTCCTGGTTTGGGTTACACAGTTCTGTCTCTTATTCAGCTTTGTGTTTTAGCTGGACTTTGCCTTGGGCAGTTGGTAGTTGTACCTCCTATTTTATGTGACTTCTTATTAGAGTCCTTGTGCCATAGTGATTCATAACTGACTTATATCCGATCCTGTTCAGAGGATGTGTTATCTGTGCCCCACTCTTCCTGCTGTGCTCAGGTAACGTAGGTTTGCCCTTAGGTTGGTGAGGTACTATTGCTGTGTTTTGGCATGTCCTGCCTTACAGAGTAGTCCGGCTTTTGCTGCTTTCTGATAAAAAATTTCCTGTTATAAAAAAATACTTCATTAGCTGATGGTCTATGTTATAGAAAATAAGTCTATCTCCCAAGTGAGTAAGTGTCAATACTGCAAATTTAAACGGCTGAATTGTGACTGAAAGTGATGCTAGTGCTCTACCAAGCTTTAGATCTGGCTTTTCAGTACCATAAGTCAGTACAAATATGTCTTTCTAGGTGTTGGAAAGAAGAGACTCTCACAAGCTTCAGTCTGAACTCTGGGTACCTGTTTCTCTGTTCCCCTTGGCTTTGTATGTTTGCTTATTTTTACAAGGTAAAATGCTGGTACTTCAGAATTTCCAGCAGTTTATTGTCAAAGTAACACATCTACTTTATGCATGTGTAAATAACTGAGTAAAACAAAGGGAATTAATAGTCTTATCAAAATAATGCGGTGTAGTTTTTTTACTATCCTTTAACTTTGAATATTGAAGAATTTGTTTAATTTGCTTTAACTAAAATGTGTTCATTCAAGCAGAATGGGTATTCTATCAGGTCACTGAACTGCAGGGAAAAGATAGATTTAAAAGGACCTTCCAATTTTTATTCAATTCTCTTCTCCTCCTAATACTCTTAGTTGCTTTGATGTCTTTACTTTTGCATGATTCTGAAGAACAACTTAGTATGGTCTGTTTTCAAAGATGAAGTAAATGCATGACCTGGTAGAGGAAGTGAAACAGAAGGTCCTTGAACTTCAATAGCCAACTAGCTGTGAGAGCAAAAAACTTCTTATCCTTATGAGAAGACATGCTAGTACTTACAGGCAGAGAGAGTGTCTTGTTACAAGCATCAAGAAACTGATAGTTAAAATTGCTCTTGAATGTTACAGTTTTTTTTTTTTTTTTCTGTTTGTTTATTTTGTTTTGCACTGCTTTGTTTTACTGTACCAATTCAGAACAGAGAATGCTTTTAGGAGGTAACGTCCCTAAGTACTTTCTATTTCCTGTTTGTGTAGTTATCCCTTAAATTTAGCCAAATACCTTACTGAATTTTGAACGTCGCTTTGTGGAAAGCAGTGATCAAGCTGTACAAATTGCTCTTTAAGCATACATGTGAGCAGTTGTCTTCTGTTTCAGTTCTTATAGTTTCTTAGAGACTTTGATTTGATTGTTCTGATATCTAATTTAGAAGTGGGAAAGGCTTCTTCCTATTTTGGGTGTTTGGTCTATCCAAGTGCAAGGACCTGTTCTGTGATTAAATTTTGAGAAAAACTAGATTAGTTTGATGAAGGTCTGAAACATGGGCTATGAAGAAAGCAGCGTTAGCTTTCCAGCGCATTTGTTGAGGCAAATGCGGCCCTGATGTAAATAGAGAGGAGCGTTAAAAGTAGGAAGGGGGGAACCTTGCTTTGCAGCTGGGTGCTGTGGTATGAAAAACATGCACAGTCCTGTGCATGCTGGTGGGAAAGCTACTGGAGGCCAGGGTACCTTATCTGTCAGTATACAGGCTTTAGACAGAGTTAAAGTGTTCTTTGATGTTATCTGCTTCTCAGCAGAGATCTCTTTTCCTCATCTCCGTAACACTTAGAAGCAGACACTTATTGAGGGTTGCCAGTTGGTGTCTTATACTTTTCCAGAGTATTTTAGTCTGCCATCAACAAGAACAACCACAGCAATGCTTTGAGCCCAGGTGGTTCAAAGAAGATGAAAACTGCCTCTCCTTAATCTCTTCTGGACCAGTTGTCTTGAGCTATATCTGCCAGCTGTAGAACACGGGTCTCCTGAATTTCCTACAATTTGTATGAGCTCTATATGCGACCCAGTTAGGAAACAGATGAATAAAAACTTGTTTCTGTCCAGAGGTCAAAGACTTCACGTACTGACATTCTTGTTCCTTTTTTGTGTGTGTTTTTCCTCCCCCTGTGAAGTGTTAGGAGTATGTAGAAGACCTGTGTCATCAAAAATGTATCAGGAGCTGACACAGTTAAGGGTAAAGACTTCTTTCCACTTATTCCCTCAGTGTAGTAGTACAGCCATGGTTTCAAGCATGGGAAATGGCTAGTTATCTGCAAGGGCTTTATCAAAGTTATAATAGAACATAGGGCTCAGACCTTCAACAAGTGTAAACTTAGACTGCTTCAAAGAAGCTGTGCTGACAGCTGACCTTGGATGATTTACATCAGGTGAAAATCTACTTATTTCAACAAAAATACCTTAGATAAAACACATGAAATAGAGAAGTGGTTCTAGCACACAGTGGGATTAAAACCAGAAGTGGAAGAGAAGAGGAGCATTGGCAGTTCCTAGTATCCTAAAGACTGCAGCCAAACCAGCAAAGATTTAAGGAAATGACTCATAGTACTCAGAAGAAAGAAAAACATCATAGTAATGGCAAGCAAAGCTAGGTTAATGTAACCATACTGTTGAAGTCAAGTTTACTAGCCCACAGAGGCAGAGACAGGAAGCATTGAAATGACTGAATTACATTCCTAAAATGAGTCTGTAATAGTGTTTTATCAGGTTAGTGGCTGTAAATGGCCAAGAACTTCAGTGACATGAAGGAATACCTTTTTCTCTTGGACATTTTTACACAGACATGCTGAAGTAAATGAATTTGCACATGCAAAAGATACAGATTTGATCCAGTCATGTTAGTGTAACAAATAATCTTTGGTAATACCATGAAACATGTTTTTTACTTAGCCTAATAAGTACCTGACTCCCAATCTTGTTATTTTTTTAAATGTTACTTTTTTAACAACAACAAAGTATGTTGATTTCTGAACTAATCTTTGTATTACTGCTGTTTAAAAAAAAAAAAAAAAAAAAAGAAATAATGTAAGATACTGATTACATAGGAATGTTTGCTGTCTAATAGCATGAATTGGTTATAAATAGTAAAGATGAAATCTGGGCTTATACTTTAAATACAAAGATCATATGTGGCTGTAGAGTTCATCTGAAAAATATAGCTTGGGCCATAATTGTTACATTTATTTCATAATTAAAATAATGTTTTTAAAGGCATATTTTGTGAACAATTGGTGTTGCCCTCAGCACAACCTCCAAACGTAGTGTGGCTGTGGTTAGCAGGGCTGGCTGACTGAGAGCTCTTCTTTTACTCCTTTCAAAGGAGCAGTCAGGTAATGAACAGACAGGGGGCAGTGGGCGCTGGTTGGCACTCGCAGTCCTGAACAGATTTGCTTCAGGATATGACCATGAGTAACCTGTTTTAATTGGAACTATTTTGAACATGGGACTCTGGGCTTGACCTTCAGAGGCCACTTTCTACTTAATTGAGTCAAATTTCCTCTCTTGTCTGTTCTTTACATGACTTGTATACAGATTTTTTTTTCTGAATTTGCTTTTCAAACAAGTGTATGGTCTTCAGAACATAAGATGTATGGTCATATTACAGACACTAACTCCATACCATAGTTTTCTAGTTATAGTGATGTTATGTGGAACTTGATTAAAGACTTATCATGATACTGTTCTGAGATACACTACACTTGCTAGTTCTCCTTGTGGAAAGCCATGACATGTTATCAACAAATCTCGCTCTTCTTTATGCCCGATGTGTTTTTAAATCACTATTAATTTGTTCTGGTATCTATTTGGTTATCTTTCCAATCTCACTCTTCCTTCTTTTGCGTGCTGTGATCTTGCATTATTTTGATTTTCACATTTTCTATGAGGAATGTGGTTCATGTGGTTCATGTTTCTTTTTTGTTTTTGTTTTCCACTGCCTTTTTTTTAATGTGGTGACTGATATATCACCTGCAGGGAGCGATAGTCACTGTCTTCAGGAAATAGAGCACCTCTGCTGTGACAGCCGGATCTGCTCCCTTTGTTTTGTGTAATGCATTGACTCCTACAGAAGAGGGCATGGGGACAGACTTAGGTTTGGCAGGAAAGTACTGTTTGATAAGAGGCAGCAGCTAGTCTCTTCCCTAAAGCTAAATGTTCCAGTCACCAAGTAAATAGTATTTTCTTGTAAGGTTGACCACACTAACACAATATTTTTCCGCTGAGCAATTTTCTGTCAGTAGAAGGGACAGACTTGATTTGCAGAATCACATCAGGTTTCCAAAATGCGAAGCTGGAGACTGTTGGGATTGTCTTTCTGAATTTAGTTGGTGTAGGTCAGTATATTTAAAAATGGGATTCTCAGGAAAAAAAAAATAAAATCTATATATAGATAGATATATACACACACACACTTAATTTCTATCCATGTGCAATAGGAATCAGCACCTAATTTATTTTATTGCCAGTGGAAATGTTTTTTTCCACTTCCTGTCTTGTATTATGGTTTAGTCTTTCTGCAAAGCTGTGAACAATATAAGAGTTGAAATAAGTTCTCTCTTCAAGCATTGCTTGGAGCAGTACCGGCTAGGACCACCAGCCAGAATTCACCATACAGGAGATAAAAGGTACAAGTAGCTTTGCAAATGTATGTTTATATGTCTGCCTAAATTCTGAGTGAATGTTGTGGAGTTGGAAGAACTGGTGTGGTCACCAGAGTAGTTTGATATGCAGATAGGTCTTCTGCAGAGAGCTAAGGGGCAGGGGAAGCTTGGATGGCTTGAAACTATGTGGATTGCTGCACTTTTTGTTACAGCCACCAAAGCATTTAGCTTATTCTACTTTTCTAGATTCCTGTTGCACCTCAGTATGCAGTTATAATACGCTGCTATGCATGGATGAAATACAAAATGATTAGCCTTCCATTCCTTTTTTTATCCTAGTATGTGTACTTTTAAATGAGATGAATTACTAACTTGACTTAGTTAACCCTAAGGGAAGGCCCTTTAATAATTAACTTAAATAGTTGTGGGAGTCTTGCACACTTTGCTCTAAGAATGTTATGCATTTTATACTAAAATAGTCTGAGTGTCTTATCTGACAATTTCTGGATATTTAAAGTCTTTTAATATCTAGTGACAAAGCACTGTCTGAGACCACTGAACCAAATCAATCTTAGGAGGTGAGGCTGCAATTCCAGCTAACAAAGAGCAATGTCCTTTCACACAGCCATCCTGCAAGGGATACAGACACTTAGAGCAGCATGACTCTAGAGGATGATGTAAAAGCACAAAGATGGGGGCTCTTCCTTACAGGGCATGGTAATTATGCAATACAAGGGCTTCTGCACAGATGCTGTGTGCTAAATTATGCTTGCTTAACTAATCTGTACCCTTCCTGAACTCTTTGTCTAACATGCTGTGGTTAGTGCTGAAGTGGCAAAGGGCACGTGGATCTTGAGGTGTGAGTAGATGAGGTGCATAATTATTTATATGTGGAAACAGTCCAGCAATACAGCACCACAGACAACTGTGCATCCACTAGTGGACTATTTACTGGAGAGACTCTCTACATAGATGTACTGGAGCAGACTGTTTGAATCTGCTTTGGGAGGGTAATCAATTTAAAAGGCGGGCCTGTAACAGGAGGGAGGAGGGGAGCAGGATTCAGGTCCCTGTGACTCTGTAGTGCTGTGGTATCGATGTTTAGCTCACACTGTAGAAATCCTGGACGCAGCTTTTCTGAAATAGCTAAAGCTTATCACATGCATATTGACATTCAGATAGCTAGAAGATTCTAGATATTTAAGTACAGTATTGTAAAGAGGCCATAAGTACAGGATTGTAAAGAGGCCACTATGATGCTTCTTCCTGGCTTCATGTATACAAATAAATTCACCAAAATCAATAGGCCTACTAATGGGATTAAACTATGCATCTGCTTAAGTTTCTCGTTGGAACAGTCATGTACTTGAAACTACAACGTGTAAAACAATGTGCTTTAGGGTTAAAGTACAGTCTGCAAGAAAATAGTGCGAAAAGGTAAAGTTAGAAATATGTATTTGGCTGTTACTAGGTGCAGGTCTGGGAGCCCAGGGTCGACAACTGGACAGGAGCATATTGTGTGGTGGAGACAAATTTTTTGCTATGTGGATTGTTGCTGACTTAGAAGTAGGTTCTGTGATGCATGGCACAGTTTTTTGAATACTTGTTCCATATTTTAGTAAGAAAAATGTGTATAAGGAAGCCTAGAAAACCTATTGGCTACTAGTATTCTGGTGGTCAGGAAGCATTGCTGGTTAGTTACCATTAACATTTTTCTGAAATCTTTTTCTATTATGGAGCTGATAAAACAATGGCTAATCATTGAAAAATCTCCATGTGCTCATACCAGATTGAGTTTCACAAGCAACATTCCAGTGTCTTACAAATGAGCTGCCATGACACTGATTCCTGAGCTATGAGAAAATGTTTTCTTTGGTTTACAGGTGGGTTAATATTGGAAATTCCTATGAACAGTGCCAGATGCTATTAGCTCTGATAAAGCTTTTTTTTTTTTTTTTTTCTTCTTATTTGGGGGAACTACATTGTTCGTCTAGATTCAAATAGCATGGAGTTAGCAAACATCAAAATCTTCACCTTTTGAATTTTCCTACTGCAGGTAAAATAACTTATGCAGCTACAAAATGTTTGCTGTATTTTCATCATGACACATTAGATCAGACTTGAAAAATCTGCCTTTTTCATTAGTAGCTTGGGCACTACTTTCAATATAATACCTGAGGAATTAGTTAAATTAGTGATTTTCAATATAATGGAAGTGAAAGCTGAGCTATTAGGAAAAGACTGCATTTCTTGACTTTTCTACATCTTTTGTAGATGAGATTATGTTAATGTTTAGTCTATGCTAGGGATTTGGGGATCACTTTTCCTCACACTGTTCCATTCAGCTGAAATGGGTCGGTCTCCCTCATGATCAGCTTGCCTGGGAATTTTGAGGTTCTGTGGGCTTGGGGGGGGGGGGGTTCCCTCCCACTTGCCCAGCAGCATGTTTTTCCTTCAGTAAGTGGACACCTAGGGTTGCTTCAGTAGCCTTTAGTCAGGCCCTACTCCCACCGGGGTGAAGAAGAGTTGTGAGGTGTAGTGGGTTCTGCTCTGGTGGGGATTGCACAGCTTGACCCAAGGGGAACTGTGACTGACAAAAGGGTAAGCATGTCAGTAACTAATGGGCATGCATGTGGGTAATTTAGTATGTTTTGTTACCACCCATGGCTTAAACTTTAGAACAGATGCAGTAGTTAGAAGGTAAGCATAAAGGATCTAAACAGGGTCGGTCTTCAATAGTCTGAATTAAAACACAAATGCTGCAGCATGAATGTAGACCTTTATCTTCTTTGCATGATGAATGTGTGATTAAAACAAATTAACCTGGAAAAATAGTTCCTAAAGAATATGCTAGCATTGACCCACATAGTATACAGCAGGAGTAATCCTTGGCAGTTTACATGTCTCTTAAGATGATCTAACTATAACTTTGATAAGTATATGAAATGCAACTTCGCTGACAAATGTATTCCTTCTGTTTTTTCATCAGCAGTTCTATGAATTCTGGTTTGTTGTAAACATCATTTTTCCATCTCTTACTGTTTAGTGGAATATCTAGAGATTGTTTGGTTAAGGCCTGGTATGAAAACACTGTCTTCATAGTCTGGGTCTAAGTACTCCTGTGAGTAAGAGCATGGGATCGGACTCGGTTGCTTAGTCAGATGAATCAGAAATGTGCATAATGTACCAGTGTTCTGACTGTTAATTGTAGCCTCATGTTTACCCAGCACTACAAGGATGTTGTCTTAAAAAGCCATCTGCAATTAATCATTTAAAAAAAATAATTGAAAATGATTTGGTACATTTTTGTCATCTTACGTAAGAAGCATATTTTTTTCCACTCTGTTGACAAATGAAATAAATAAGCTGTGCAGGAGTTTTCTGTAATGCTGGAAAGTAAATGTACCTCTAATAGTTTATGATGGCTTGAAATCAGCCTTGGTAGAAAGCCTAAAAATTCCTGCTTCCTGTTGAAAGCACATTCAGCACACTGGGACACATTTGTCTGGATGTGATATGTAGAAGGTCTACTTTTTTATTTACACTAAATTTTCAGTGATTCCTGTTAGTTCAAACCACATACACCCACACAGCTATGGTTACTTGGAATCTGTGTTGACTGGAATATATCAGGAGTAATTGGGTTGGTATGCCATCTTTTGTTGATAATTGGAAACTTTTGGATCTGACACAAGAAGCTAACAAATTCCCTGTACTAAGCCATATGTTTTAGAAGTTCCTGCAAGAGCAATTTTCAGGTCATTTGTCTAGCTGGAATTCGAGACGAAACATATGGCTACTGCTTATGTCCTGCCTTACTATTCTTAAGAGTATTATTTCATAAACAGAAAGAGCTCATTAACTGGTAAATTATTCATAGACCTAGCTGGAATTGAACCAGGTATGCGCAGGGACTCTTGAAAGCTTTTTTTTTTTTTTTTTTTTTTTTTGATAGCCTGCATTTGGAATTGTCTGGGCAGAGATGTGTTTTTTCCCCAAGACAAATAAAACACTACAAAGCAGTTCATCTCATTTAAACCAAACTGTATGGCAGTTACACATCAAATACTTTTCATATGTAAGAATAGAAGAAAAATACTTGCTAATAAAGAAATCATGGGTTTAGCTGTAACTTGCATTCTGATGAGCTGTGCAAATCTATTGCTTATAGTCAAGTAATTAAAGTGCTCATATGCATTGCAAAGATGAGTATTTTTTTTTTTTTTTATTTTAGTGGCTACATCTGCTTTAAGACTATTCCAGTTTTCAGTTTCAGTGGTCCTTTGTGTAAATGTTAAAATATTCTCTGGTGCCATCTAATGGTAAAATTGTACAGTTACTTTATACTGAGAACAAACGATGGTAACCCACCACATTTATTATTTCACTGAGGTTTGTAAGGAGCAGTGCTGTGACCTGAATACACATATAGTAAAAAGGTGGTTACTGAGACAAATTGCTTCCAGTCAAAACATTTCATTGTTAAATGAAACAGTACAGTAAATCCTTTACTCCTTCCATAATTCTAACTAAACTGATTTTTAAAAGGTTTGGATACCAGCCTGATCCAAAACAACCAGACCTTAAATCAAAGCTGCATTCTGAAAACCCATAATTTTGAAGAAGGCCAAACAAAAAAATCAATATTGCAGTACAGTATTGTATTATTGGGAACAGAAAATTCAGATAAAGATACTAGGTTTGTGGCTGTTTTTTTTTTCTCCTGTATTGCCAAAACTCCACAATTTGTTGATCCAGACTGTCCAGACTGATTTTCAGGAAGCTGGAAGATGTCCCTCTGAATGTGGGAGGTATAGAATGGATGTATGGCAACAATGCCACTCATCTTGCACCATCTGCATAACCTCTGTGTGCTTCATAGCAGTTGTGCTATCTGCAGAGTCTGTAGCTGCCTGCCTGGTGAACACGCTCTGTTGGGCAGACAGTAAGCTGAAGTACGAGTGGAGGAAACCTCGTGCTTCTGCAGCAGTGGGGGAAGGTATGAAGCAGAGAAGCCTGCAAGGCAAAACAGATCCAGAACCTCTAGAGAGTCTTGGGAGTCCCTGGGAGGAGGTCAGGTTCCCACAGATGCCTGACAGCATGGAAGGAGGTTTCTTGACTTACTCCAAGTAACCCTTAGGAGTGTCTCTGCCGCCTCCTGCTGGCGAAGGTGCGGTACTGCAGACGGCACCGCAACGCGCATGCGCGTTGGCGCCCGCGGGCGCCCTCTGCTGCCGCCTGCTGGTGAAAGTGCGGTGCTACAGGCGGCACGGCGCCGCGCATGCACGGTGGCCCCCCCCGGACTCCCTCTGAGTACTTCTCCGCCGAGGAGTACTATTCTTGGCATGCCATGAACACCCAATTTGGCGTCCTGGAAGCCCAGTGCCCGAGAACTTCATTTCCCAGGATTGCCCGGACTCCCAAAATGGCTGCCCATATATTTCGAATGCCAGGACTACATTTCCCAGCATTCCCAGTAAAGTCAACATGGCCGCCCGGAAGGCGGCCATGTTGGGCGCCCTTGACATGCCGGGAGGTATAGTTCTCGGTCACTAGGGTTAGGGTTGGGGTTTTAGGGTGTTAAGGTAAGGGTAAGTACAAGGATTCAGGGTTAGGGTCCTGCTTCATCTGTTCCGAGCAGGAGATTGGGATCTGATGTGGACATGGAGCGAATTGAAGCTACAACCTGAGTGGGAAGGGCTGTTCCAAGTGCTCTTGACTACTGAGATGACAGGAATAACGTCCGAGAAAGGGTGGACTCATACCTGGGTAAAAGCATCAGTTAACCCTGGTGCCTGAGAGACTGAATTAACAAAGACTTTTAGGGTTAAAACTATCCACTGTAAACCTTTAACGTCTCCTTAGAAGAACTTAGAAGTTTGCAAAAATAGTACTGTAGAATCTAATAGTATTAGATGCATTAAAAACCTCATAAGGAACAGTGTACATTGTAATTAATGCTAGTTGCTGTATATAGTATATCAAATGGGACAAATTTGACTGATATTTGGGGGACATATTTGGGGGGAAAAAAGTATTTGGGGGAGGTGGGGGTGGGGAGATGCTACAGAAAGCAGCTCAAGATGACACTTCTTGGGCATTTTGAAACATTTGGGAGAAACTAACTTTGTGGTTACCTGGATAGAATTGTCTCAAACGACTATTTGTTGGTATTGTAATAACAATGGCATTGTACATCTATCATCCCCTGTGACATCCGAGGAAGAATATTGCGCCTTAATGTTGGAAAAACTCCAGAGTGCGGTATGTGAAAAGGTGCAAAAAACAAGAGTAGGAGTAAGAAAAGGGGGGGGGGGGCATTGTGAGAAACTAAGTTGTGTTTTTGCAGTAGAGGACTAATTTTCTGTATTCCAAGGTAGTTGTGTAGTCATAATAAGGAGAAATGTTAGTACATAAGTGGACAGTAGAAGGCCTCACTGTTCCAAAATAAGGCAGAAGCTTGAGGAGAAAGAGGATGAGCAGTGTAAGAACAGTAAAACAAAGATCACAGGTTCTCGAAACGTAAGAAAGGGGGAAAAAAAAAAAGAAAATTCAAAGGGAGAAATTAAAGTGGCTTTGTATAATGACTTCCACAATCATAACATTTTTCTCCTTTGTCACAGATAGGAGAAAAGCTCTTTCCAGTGAGATGGAGAATGAATTAATTATACCTTTGCCTCATCCTGTGAGACCAGAAGACATGGAGTCACTGTAAGCTGCGATTCTCAGGAGACATACTAAGAGTCTTGGATTCCTTCTCTGCCTGCCCCCAAGGCCTTGAGCACGTTGGGTTCAGCCTGGGAAGGGCACGTTGCTCAGGGCAGTTAATTTCTTCCCTGAGATAACATGGGGCAAGTTTTTCTGCTGTTTTCACTTGCGGTTTTCCATGTGGTTTGCGCTGCTTCAGTTACTGAGAAAACAGTTTGGGTAGTTGCGTCTGCCATTTCTCAGGATTTTCTGCCAGCAACTGCTGGTGAAAGAAAATCAGTAACGCAGGTGGAGCCACGTAGGACTTTTCAGAGGTAAGCTTTGAATGAATGGGGACCCCTAAACTCGTGCGCCAGGCATGCGAGACAAATGTCCGTGGCACAAAGATCAAGGACAACTTCTCAGAGGTAAGCAGCTTGCCATTTGTTTTCCCATCCTCTCAGGAGCCCTCTTTACAATACTTGTACACGCTTCAGGCTCAAGACACTAAATTTCTCCTCTACTTAGTATTCCTAGTCCCTGCCTAACCCGCCTGCAAAAGCACAGGAATTCTTGCTTCTAGTAACACATCACACACCATTGAGCTAAGCCAAATAAAAAACGCAGCTGCTGCACTCTTTATTCCTTCCTGTGCTTTGTCCCTCCTCTTTCCCAGGTGATTGGGGCAGGGTGAGGGTGTTTTGCAGCTCTTTGGGGTAAGTGCTTTGTTTTTCCTTCAGTGTTTTTTAGCTGCAGGGTTTTTTTTTTTTTTCTTCCTCCAGCAGCAGGTAAACCTCAGGAGGAACTGCTCAAAGGAAACAGCACTTTATGGAACTGTCAAGTTCTTGCTCGGCAACTCGGTGACTGGTTTGATCTACTTCTCAGATGTAGAGGTAAGTAGACTGCTGTTTTGAAATGATAAAACTGAAAACCTGAAGTTTGTCGAAGGCGGCAGTACCTGTTTGCAGTCTGTTTATTGCTTTTGCCAGTGGTAGGTAACACTTAGAAGGAATCGGTCAAAGGAAAGAGCGCCCTCTGGAACCGTGAAGCTCGGTGTTGGCAGCTCAGTGACTGGCTTGACCTTCTGTCCATCTCCATAGGGAAGCGGACTGCTGTTTTGAAATTAAACAAAATAAATAAAAAAATCACGGCGCCGCTCTATGACGCCCGGAGGACTGCTGCTCTGCGTGACAGGTAAGCCCATTTTTCTGAGGTAACAACTAGGAGGATCAGTTAGAATAAACCAGTCTACGTAGTAGTAGGTGCCTTTATTGCGTAGAGCCCTTCTTCAGGTGACTAATTATGATAGCGTGTTTATGGATAGGATGAAAATGTTACTTGGTGTGTTTGCTTTGTGGTTCTAGGTCCCTCATGATTTTGACAGAATTACAGGGCATATGCTACATAGCATGCTAAAGGCATACTTGTACGCGTTTACGTCCTTTTGGAACGTGTGGACCGCGGGTGGCCGCCAGGGTAACGCACCCCTTCAATGCTGCGCAGGTGACCGCCAGATCTGGGCGCTGGTGTGCTCGCTGCGGGTGGCCGCCAGGGTAACGCACCCATTCGACTGCTCGAGGCTGAAATGCTGTGTCTTTGTTCGGGTTGGAGTTGCGCCTTAGAGAGTGTGGGGATGGGTTTTAAGCTGGTGAAGCAGAGGGCCGGGATCCAGTGTCCTGTGGTGTGTTTTGACCCATCAGCATAGCCTTTTGGTTTTCAAATAGCTTACTCAAGTCTGTGATTTTACCTGCAAGCGATGTTACTACACACCACCACAGCTGTTGCTCCTCCTGCTCTCTTTCTACTTTCTTGTGCTTTGCCCCTCCCCTTTCCCGGGTGATTGGGCTTGGGTGCTGGGCGGGACCAAATGGTATATGAGCCCCCCAGGCATGCCCTTGGAGAGCTCATTCTGCCTGGGCTGCTCTTTGGGGTGAGTGCTTTGTTTTTCCTTCAGTCAGTTGCAGGGTTCTTTAGGTGGGTTGGAGTCTATGGACTGATGCATTTCCAAGCAGAGGCCAGCACGCGCATCTTCTTGAGGTCACAACTAATAGGATCTGTTAGAGGAAAGCAATCTAGTAGTATGTGACTGTATCGCGTGCAGCTCTTCTTCAGGTGAGTAATTCTTCTAGCATGTTTATGGATAGGATGACAATGTTATTTTGTGTGTTCTAGGTTCCTTATGATTTTAAATAAATGATGGGACTTACTGTGAGTCTTTGCCTGTATGTCAAATACTATGAAAGTTACAACTGCAGCGTTAAAGCGATTGAGCGGGGTTTAGGGGAAATGTATCATTGAAGCTCCCTGTGTGGAAGCGTGTATCTGAAAACAGCAGCAGTAGGCGAGTGTAAGGTGTAGTCTTTTTCAGGTTAGGGACAGTCTGCTATATTTATGGAGCCTTTTGCCTGTGGTTTTGCTGGCTGTAGAATCTTCTTTAGACCTTGCATCCTTCTAGATTTTAAGTGCTTGGTAACCACTTAGTAGAGGTATGTTTAGGAGGGGTTGCCAGCTCACTTGTTTTGGAGAAATTGTGGGGTACAGTTCCTTTTTTTGGGGGGGGTTCTATTTTCATCTCTAGATCTATCGAGCCATTTGCGTAACTCTCTAGAGGATTCACACAGAGCTTCAGCACAGATCGCAAGGGGCTTGACCACGTAAGTGCAGTATTACGAAGAGACTGAGCAGGGTCACCTTTTTCACCTGTAAAGGGTACGTCAGTGATTACCCCTGTTGGGGCTGCTGTGCATTCACGGCCTTTTGGCATTTGTGTACCCAAGGGCGTGCGTTTATTTTTTATTGTATTTTATTTTTTCCTGGCTCTGGTCTCTGTGTTTTGAGTCCTCTGTAAGGAGCTGTACTGTTTGCGTGTCCATCACGGCCGTGACCTTCTCTCTTTGTGTCTTGTAGCCCAGGGCATGGGCACGGACTAAGCTGGAAACTGGAACGAGGCATTAGTGCGAGTGGAAGGCAGCGTGGGCCCCGAGTTGGTCAGTGGATTGTGTTAGTCTGTTTCGCCTGCCGGGGAGGCTTGGCAAGCCCCTTGCGATAGCGTTGCGCATCTCGTGCCACGTTCCTGAGGCGTGCCACACATCAGAGGTCCCGGTTCCTGCGATGCTGGAGGTGCTCGGAGTGCAGGAGGAGCAGGGAGCGTGATGCATCTCTTTGGGATGTTAGGTGAGCGAAGCCGTGGTACCGGGTTGGGGGTCGTGGGTCTGGGGCTTCTTGGCTGTTGGGGTAGGGGAGGAAAGAAGAGGAGTGGGAACAGACTGGTTTTTGTGTTGCCCACATTGAGGATAGATTCTGAGCCCTGAGAATTGAGTCCAGGGCCAAATCCCGTGTGTTGGGAGGTGGTTGGCAGGGGGAGGCGGGGAGTTGTCTGGAGGTTGTCTGTGTGACTTCGGTAGCAGAGCGGGTCAGGTGACGACTGTGTTGTTTCCGAGGTGGGCGTTTCACACCTTCCTGCCTGAAGCGACGACGTCCTGGCTCGCCTTCCTGTTCCTTGTTGAGGATGGAACCTGCCTGCCAGCATTCCCAAGCTAAGTTGGGGGGCAAGGGCTGCGTTTGGTTTCGGGTTGTGAATGGACGCACCAGGTGAGGGGCTGTGCTTTTAAGTCGTTGCAGCCGATGGGGCCTTTCAGGATTGATCGGGTCAGTCAGAGTGATCTGTGGGGGGGGTTTCCGCCAGGTACGGCTTGGCAGAAGCGTGCCTGGCAGGGCGGTTCCAGCTTGGTGTCTGTCTTCTGTGTTGTCTGTGCTGTGCTGTGCTGCTGCTCTTGGTGCTTGGCGGGCCCTGGGGAAGCCATCCTGAGGGGTATGGAACACTTGACCTCACTGGAATAATGCTGATGCTCAATCGGAAGCTGAGCACCTCTTGCCTTGCAGTGGGAGCTTAAAAATTTTGGTATCAAATGTTTCCCCATGTTATCATCGTACGTTACGTGCACATCGCGTCTTGATATTCGTCGTGTCTTGATCTCCTCGTTGCCTTCTTCCGCGGGACAGATCAGATGGGCGATTTGGTAGCCACACCTAAGGTCCTAAATGCTCGTTTCATCATCGTAGGGCTGATCTGAGCACTTCCTGACTTGCAGTCGCAGCTTGAAGCGCAGATGCGTTTCAGGTCTTGTGCATCATACTCGGTTTCAGATCGCATCCGTTTCCATCCTCGCTGTTGCGGAAGTCACGTGGGTTGCATCAGGAGCTCTGGCTTTGGAACTCATTTCCAAAGCGTTTCTCTTCTGGGGTCTGCGCCGCCCATGGTTCCGGTCTCTTGTCTTAAAGGCAGGCTATCTACGCCTCCATCGTCCCGTTCTGGCCGTTGCCTCCAGTCGCAGGTCGTTGCGCTGGAGTCTCTCCTTGGGTCTGCTGCAGAGCGCCTGTTCTGACTTGCTGTTGCTCTGCAGGGCTTCCCTCTGGGAGCCTTTATTTTTGTTTGGAGGGTGTGGGGGGGCTTGTGTTCTGCTTTTCGTTCGTAACGTTTGTAGCGTGCCTGTCTGTGTGTTTGGCCTGGAGCTGTCCTGCCTGGCAGTTAGTGACGGTAGCTAATCTGGCGGTCCATGGGTGTAGTAATACACTGTCCGGACTGTTTTGGCCAAGACATGCGGTCTGCCTCCGGGCACGCACCGAAGGGCGGCTGGCGCAGAGTCATCTGCGTGGTGTTTGGCAGATGTGGAGGGGGAGACCTGAGCTGCTTGCGAGCAGCTGTTAGCATAGTGCTTGAACAGTGCTAGAGGAGGTCTCTTGTTGAATCTTGGGAGCTTGCAGATACGGACTTTTTTTTTTTTTTTTTTTCTCCTGCCTTAGATAAACCTTCGGGGGATCCGGTCAAAGGAAGGAGCACCTTCTGGAACTTTCAAGCCTTCATTTGGCAGCTCGGTGACTGGCTTGGTCTACTTGTGAGGTGCCAAGGCAAGCTGTCTGCTGCTTTGAAACAACAACGCTGGAAACGGGGTCCCTTGTGCTGGTGAGGGCTGGGCGCTAGTGCTGGCGGACAACTGAATGATTGTCTCCTATGTTTTCATTTGTGAAAGCTGAAGCGCTGTGTACGACCTGGGATGTCACAGCCAGAGCTGCCTCTGGCAAGGTGAGTGGTGAACAGATGGAGCAGTTATTTTTGAATTGCAGTTCTCACTGTCATTCTAAGTGTCCCCTCTTTGCCTTTTTGAGGTGTTGTGGCTGGATTAGGAGGGCAGATGGAAGCATCTGCCTCGGGGGCAGGTGAGCGGGCAGAGGTAAGGCAGCAGATGAGAGTAAGTGTCGTAGCTGTGCTGTGGCTTTGGATGCTGCCTCGCCCTATGCTTTTCTTCTTCTTTCGCAGGTGTCTCTCGCACAGGCTCAAAGGAGGAAACGGCACTCTGAAGAGCTGCCTAAGAAGGGGGTCTGATGTGAGCCGTGTTGCAGTGGAATGGCTAAGTAGCGTGAGGTGACTCTGAAGGGTTTGTCTCCATCTTGCTTTGCAGGTGTCATGGCCGGCTCTCCACAGAAGAGGCTGAGGATTTGAGATAAGGCCAGAGACCAACAAGGAGCGGCACGTGCAGTGATGGTTTCCAAGCGCTGCGGTTGCTTTCTCTTCTGTTCTGTTTATCAGGTGCCACGGGCGAAGTGGGTTGTAACATCAGTCTTCAGAATTGGAGCAAAGCCGGTCGCTTGAATGGGGTGTTGTTCCTGACAAAGGTGTTGTAGAGGAAGAAGGTTTTCTGGCGTGGCAGCTCCTAATGGCGGACTGTTTCCGCAGGTGAAGAGGTCCTCGAAGCCCCGTCCCGCGGAGCCTGAGCACGCAACGCTGAGGATGAAGCCTGCTTTCCCGCAGTTCCCAAAGGCACGTTGGAGCTGACGTCCTGGGTCTGTTATTTGGGTTGGGGATGTGCTTTGGCGAGTGTGGGGATGGGTTTAAAGTCCGTGCATCAGAGGGCTGGGAGCCAGTGTCCTGTAGTGTGTATTGATCCATCAGCATAGCCTTTTGGTTTTCAGATAGCCTACTCAGGTGCCTGATTTCTTCCTGTGGGTGATGTCACTACATGGAATTGTTTTTTTTTGGCGTGAATGTGTTATGCTCCTAGATTTTTCCTCCTATGGACAAGAAAGGTCATATTGTCCTTTCACTAGTCAAAGCTGACGCAAAAGCATGGGCATTGTTGCTTCTAGAAACAGCCCAGTTCTCTTGGCTTCACTCTGTATGCTATTGAGCTAAGTCACGTTTAAAAATAAAATAAAAATAATAATAAAAAAAAATACTGCTGCTGCTCGTCCTTCCCTGTTCCGCCATGTGCTGATACATCTTCGGTACTGCAGGCGGCTCTCGGCCGCGCATGCGCGGTGGCGCCCGCGGGGGCCCTCGCGCGCCCCCTGCCGGCCGGGCGGCATTACAGCAGGCGGCTCTCGGCCGCGCATGCGCAATGGCGACCGCGGGTGCCCTCGCGCACCCCTGCCGGCGGGGAGGCTGTACTGCAGGCGGCTCCCGGCGGCGCATGCGCAGTGGCGC
>CM021736.1:7257330-7370592 GCA_011075105.1 Heteronetta atricapilla
TTTTTTTTTTTTTTTAACATGACTGCTCTAAATTTACAAGCTATTTTATGGACTCATTAACTTTTCACAGGGGAAAGATAAATGTGGCTGGAGAGGAGCTCAGAATACAGACTATTTACACTTAATTTATAAATTATGAACTTGAAAGCTGACAATTTATGGTGCTTGGTATCATTTCATAATGAAATGGAATGAATCACTCTGCTTCTACACGGGCTCTGGCATAACATCCACATCTATACCGCCAGGCAGCTTCTGACAGCAGTGACTGAGCACTGCTCAGCCCGTGGCTGGCAGAGGGATTTCCTTTGCAATCGTCTCAGCTCATTTTCCTTGCATTTCCTTCTGCTTTCCACTGGCAGATGCTTGGCCCCCTTGCAGGCATTGTCTGGGTAGACACCATGACCCTGTTCTGACTTCAGAACCTGGTGCCTTCATCTCCATACCCAAGGAAGGCTCACCCCCCTGCTGTGACTCTACCAAATCACCCCGTGAGGTTTCTGCAGCACAAGGGGGAACTAGGGAAATCTAAGGCAGCTCCAATGGCACATTCATTCTGATTACATGAGGTATCTGGGACAGGGGTAAGAGAACTTGCCCCTTCTGTGTGTCTGCTGTATTCAGGTGCCCCCGAGTCTTCATGGGCAAACTCCTGGACTCCTGGAGGGGCCTCTCAAGAGTCCTACGGCAGGAGCAAGAAGCAGTGATGGCACCGCAAGGACAGAAGTGCAGAGGATCCGGGGAAATCCCACCATTTACATGATACTTACAGGACTTGGATTGCACTGAATCAGATGCAGACATGTGCAAAGAAAGCACAGCCACAAGGTCATGTGGGACTAATTCAATATTCTCCCTTCACTGACACTGCTGCTTAAGTGTCAGTCTGCCTTAAAATACTGCTCCTGACGTTAGATTAGCTCCAGTGTTTTCCAGCATTTCAGATTTTTCCTGACACTGGCCTCATTTATTTTACCGCTTGGCCAGTGGCTATTTCTTGCCGAGCCTTGCCTTTAGATTTCAGCATGAAATGAAGTTTCACCACCATGTTAGCCCTCCCTGCTGGCACCCAGCCTCCCAGGGCACGGCTCCCAGTGGGATCAGCCTGAGAAGCTGCCAGCAGGGCCCCTCGGCTCTTGCTGGGACACGGGGCTGGAAGCATGGCGATTTGCCTCCCCGTATCTCAAGGCCCTCTTACCCTGATGAGATGCTTTGGAAAAGCCTCAGCACTTAGGGTAACCTGTTGCCCTTGGCTTCCAGCTGTCCCACAGACCACTGCAGTAGTCCCTTACCAGGGAAGTGGGGTGGCCAGGCCAGCCCCAGGCTGGCTTGCTGCATGGCCTTCAAGCCACCCTTTGTGCTGAGATGTGCCCTCCCTGGCTTCTTGCTCCTATATACAAGGATCTTTTGGGGATTCCAGTGGTGCCTAACCATTTCAGGCCGAAGTCTCCCCAAAGGTCTGAAGAACAGGTTGACATCAGAAATCCCTGAGCTTTCCTCCTCTATCTGTGAAGTGGGTTTCATTTAATGCTCTATTGTTCTTTCCCTACGTGAAATTGCTCTGGTCTTGGGTGAGACTTGATTTTAGTTGGTGTCTAGTATCAGGACTATATTGTGAAAATGTTGTTGTGACATTGCCAGAGCCTTGGCATCTGTAGGTGCATCTGGATTGTGCATCAATTCACATCGTTTGGTACTTGCCTTGAGCAATGATTAGAAATGCTTGTGGCTGGATCTCACTAGCCATAAAACAGGCCATCCATGAGCACAGCCTACCTGTGCGACAGGAGGCAGAAGCATTAGGCTTTGACAAGCCCTGCCCCGAACCCTTCATGCGCAGGCTGTTCACATCTGAGCTAGTTCTTCCCCGGGCTGTTGGCCACTCATTTTCTGGCTGTTGCATTACACACAACGCGAGCGAGGTGGGAGGTGGGGACCATGTCCAGCAAGGGAAAAAAAGAAATGTCTTTGGAGGCAAAAAGGAGCAGAGCAGGCAGGAGGCGTTTAATTCTCCCAGCAGATGCCATGTTTGGAGGAGTCACAAGGCAGGGTCAGGAAATGTCTCTTCCCCACACCGACTGACTTCCTCTCCAAACGCAGCGAGGCAGAGAGCAATGGGGCTGCAGCTCCAGATGGCAGGGCAGCAACACAGGCAGCTGTGCTGAAGGAGAGACGCGAGCGTGTCTGGGAAGTGTGGGGGTGAGCTGGTGAATAGTGAGCAGGGAGTCAGGCTGGGGAGGGAGAGGGAAGCGCCACATCATTTTAGCTCCAGGTCAGCGCCTCCATGGGCTGGGATGTGGCGGCTGGGGCAGTGCCTCTCTTATTTCCATTTGTCTGATGTGGGTTTCCCAGATTTTCTTGCCTGGAGCAACATGCACGAATGTGTTACCTGTTCTGTTAGCCTCCACAACCTCTTACTGGGTAGGCTGAAGAATATAAAAAAAACATGTTCTGCCCTCACCTGGCTCCTGGGATGAGTTTGTTTGTCTGACATACCCAGATTTATATTTCTGATCTGTGCTAATAAATCCCCTTTTCATGGGGGAAGAAGCAGGGAACAGGAACTTTTAACAAGGGACAAGGAACTGCTGGGAAAGCAAACATTGGTAAGTGCCTGCACCTTTCTAAACAAAACTGCTCCCAGAGCTATTGTCAGGGAAGCAACAGTCAATTCCTAAAGGAATTAATCTCCTCATAATCGCCTGTGATGAGTGTCTTTATCATACTAGCTGAGTGATTACACTGCTGTCAGCAAGGGATTACTGTTAATTGATTAAAATGTTGTTTCGCTGCGGTATGCACCTGACTCATTATCCAAGGGAGGGAAAAACCTTGGCTCAGAGACAGGAGCTAGAAGAGTTGGGAGAGAAAGGAGGGAAGGAAAGTAGGTTTTCCTCAAAGGATCTACTCAGAAATACAAAGCAGGTTGTCAGAAAAAAATGCATTCAAAGGAATAATGTCTCTCTCCCATCATATTTCAACTATGAGGCCGCAAGGAAATGAAATTCACCCTCACACTCCAACATGCCAATCTGATTCAGCCATAGAAGGAAGCTGAACTGCGGGATGCGCATTGCACTTGTATGAAAATGTGAAATCTAACAGCCAGCTAAGGGAAGTCAGCAGTCTAAGTGGTCAACAAACGAGACATTGTTTGGGCCAAGTTGGCTTTATTCCTGGGCTTCATAAGCCCACACAAGAGCTCTCTGGACTTCAGAGCAGATGATCGAGTTAGCTTTATTGTGCTCTTACGAGCAAGCCAACAATGGATTTTCCATTTTTTTTTTCCTGTTCTGTTTTATTTTGTTTTGATTTCAAAACATGAATGTCACACCTTTCTGGAGTGGATCCTTTTTTCCTCCTTTCACAACAACAGTGAAAATGCTTGAGGGCCCCAGTCTGCAAGTGCTGCTCCTGAATGAGTAACAAGGCTTCTCCCCTGAAGTTATGTTGAGGGTAAGCAGTTACGAAGTTGAGCCTTTGGCCCAGAGAACCCATTCTGGCTTGGAAGGGTGCTAAGAATGCACTTGTAATTGCACAGTTTAAAAAGCCAATTAAAAAATGAATACCACAAACAGCACAGCTTAGTAAGAGGTGGGCCCCTTACCTTTGAGATAGAAATGCCGCACAATTTCATCATTTCTACATAGCAGTTTAATGCACAAAAGAGGCTGAGGCTGACAAATCTGGCAGTCTGACCGCATATTTTCCACTTATTAAAATTAATTTTGTGTGACCATTTCTCCAGGCTGCTTTGGGAGTATCTACCTATTAAATTTCAACATAAGAGGCTTCCCTGAGACTTTCCACTCCTCAAAAAACTTCTTTCCACGTTGGCAGCTCCCACAGGAGGATCTGAGACTGCGTCTACCTTCATTATTTGGAAAGCCTGAGGGACATACATCCCCAGGCCATACTGTGGTGCAGTGGAGAGGTGCCAGAGCTGCACGCTGGGCGATCACTAGCACGCTGCTCACAGCATCATTGCTTCATGTGGCCCCACACCGGAGGAGCAGGCTGAGCGCTTTCACAGAGGCTGAACTTGACCCCGAGGAGCAGGTTTGTTCTTCTTGGCCAGAAGTGCCTGAAAGCTACACAGAGAAAGCACAGGTGCAGATGATATTAATGCTCAGAGAGGGAGATTGCTGTGGTAACTTGCTGAAAAACCTGTGCCATCTGAGCTCCCGCACTGTAAACCATACTGCAAAGAGGTTTTTGATGGCAAAGAGTCCCTCCCCGACCACCCCTGCCAGCTCGTGGCCTCCACTCTGCTGGCATGTCCACATTCCTTCCCGTTAAACAGGAGGGAAAAGAGTGAAAGCTGGTAGGAAAGAGTGGCAGAAGCTGCCTGCTAGGATAGGTTGAATGTGCAATGTGGCTTGCGGGATGTGCTAAGAGCCTTCTCTGAAAATAGAGGATAAACCTCTTCTGTGTAAAGTAACCAACACTGGCCGAACTGCTGCAGATCCAGAGCTCAGCTGTTGTCAGGTTCTTTTTGCTGATGCAGACCAAGCGCTCGTGAGGGAAGTGCCCTCATTTTATTAAACAAACAGCAATATATATCAGCTTTTCAATACTCAGGTACAAAGGCTTCAAGCTGTGCATGCTTTTAAGGTCCTCTTACAGACCTCTGTCTAATAAAAATCTGTTTGGCTTTTGTTGCTGTTTTCTTTTACTTATTTGGAGGAGAAAAAGCCTGCTTTCACCTTGATGGCCTCCCCAGGCTTTTGCTTCCAAGGGCAACTGGGTATGAAGACTAGGATAGCATAACATTAGCTGGTCAAAACAGAGGACATCTGATACTATATGTTGGTTACATTCCCTTTGAGACTTCTCTTGTTCTTCCACTTTCCCATTCTTTCTACGTGTTCCCACCCCCATTCATTTCAGTTCATACCCATCAATGGGAGACTGTGTTGAGTTGAGTGTGCTTTGGGTGGGCCCTGTACACACACAGACACAGACATACACACACAGACACAAACACACACACATACACAGAGCCTCGGGCAGTTCTGCCAACAACTCCCTGCAATGAAATCTGTGAAGATGACATTTCCATCTGAAGAACATCTAGTACCATAGTGGGGTTTCCAGTTTTCTCCCTGTTTCTATTGTTACCTCCACTGTTAACTCAGACTATCCTTCTGGGCAGGTGTGTGTCTTTGGTCTGCCCCTTCTGCTCAGTGGGCAATACAATACTTCTGCCTTCTTACTACACCCTGCGTTGGAAGATTAAAGAAAGTTTGAGAAATCCTTGTAAACCCTGGCAAAAATACAAACTGTTATAGGTGCCAGAAATGAACAACAGTAAAATAACCATCTGGAAATAATAGAAATAGTTTCACAGAAACATAAAAGCGTAACTTATGATATTCATAGCATGGCTGAAAATGCTTATCTTTTCTCTACATTGAAATACCAATTTCTGAAACATATGCAAAGAAGTTAGGCTGCAATTTGATAGGATGTGCTGCCCTGAAAATTTTGCTATCAAGCACATCTTAAACTGAGTGATGACTGCTGCACAGTGACATTGCCTATATTTCTGTCCATCAGTAATAGACAGCAGGCACCCGTGAGAGATGGTGTATCGGCTTCTTAATTGCATTGCAATGTATATAAAGTTTCTGCAGCACAGATTAGGACACTATCTGTGACCTTGACAGTCCTGAGACAGCATATTTTAATACTACTTTCTGCAGGAGGTAATATCTTCAACCTCAGCCTTAACCCTGGTAGTCTTTTATTTCAGCCCCTAGTAGGACTTTGAGACAGACAGGCAATGATGAGGACTTCACCAGTTGGTTTACAAGCATCAGATGTAGCTCTCTGACCTGAAGTATGGAGAAGTCTTTCTGGGGAGAAGGCCCAAGCTGTGGTGGCTCTGGGTGCACTGCAGAGGCAAATTTGGTACCTGTTCCTCCAGCCTGTCATTCTTGATCTGAGTCTACATTCTTGCTTTACCATCCGTGTCTTTGTATTTTAGGAAGAAGAGATGCCCTCCTTGCAGAACTCCCACAAACCAAAGGTCAAAATACCCAACAGCATGACTCGTGCCTCTCTGTCACAGGCATGAAAAAGAGGAAACCCTTATTAATGGGAATTTAATTTATATTGTGTCCTACCTACCCAATGCTCATGTAAACTGAAGAGCAGGTGAATTTATAATGCTGGAAAGGAGCTGTGCTAGGCATGATAGATACATTATCATAATTAGAAACAAGAATAAATGCAATAGCATGAAATAACAATACTTCCAATTTAAATTGAGATACCAGCTCTATCCAAGCAGTCCTGAAGAAATGCATGGTATGCAACATGTGCAACTGCACTAAGCAGTTCAGGGAGGAATTCATTCTTGTGTCTCCAGTCCTGGAGCCTTTGGGAAGCATGCTCTCCTCTCCACTGTGGGTAAAAAATTCTTCTCTTTAAAATGGGAGTGAAAGCTTGCACACTTAGTGATGCCACTTGTTTCACCGAGCAGACATAAATGAGAGCATAGATTGCCTGTCTCCCTCATGCATTAATTTTGAGAATTCAACTATGTGAGCACACAGCTCCTCCTACATTTAAATCAACCGTTCTGTTTGCAGATCATGACCCTCTTGTCCTTTCTGCATTGCTAAATGGGGCCGGGTGGGGTGAGGACCTAACTGGGACCCAATGTGCTGTAAATGTGCACTTTTATGGGGAATCAGCTGTGAGAAGTTGAGTCACTGATCTCATTTTCAGAAGAGAGCAGATTAAATAGAAGGAAAGATTGTTTCCTTAAGACTGACATTTACAAGTATATGAATGCACTCTAAAATGAATGATAATCTGTTAATCTATTCCTACATGTGGTTTGTCTCAGAGCACTTTTCAATGTTATTTGAGATGCATTATTATCTGAGGGCTGATCGACAGATTTGTACTGCACAGCTTGTCAGCTTGTTGTGGAGTGTCCATTTAAGTTTTTGTCATTTATTCTCCATATTTGTTCACTGCTAAACCACATTGCCACCATTCAAAAGTCAGATGATGCCAAAAAAAGAAGAGAGTTCCTCAGTTCCCTGACCTCCACTGACATCTTGAATTTCTCTACTGTGTTTCCAAACAGGTCCTCAGCTCTTAGGTCTTTTTTTATGACCTCAGATGAGCAATTTGATCTGACCACAAGTAAGATCCTCATTTTGGGTATGCCTGAGTGCATGTTGCACCACAAAGTCTTAAATTCAGGCAGTAGGTTCCCAGCATTTTTTTCTCTCTCATTCTGAAGTGAGCAGGAGAGAAATGGTTGTTTGTTTCCTGGGACTTGTAGAGCTCCCAGTGAGTGGCTGAAAGGTCGGCATTTAATTCAGGACAGACTGCCTCTGGGCAGTTTTGGTAATAGAAATGCAGACAGTCAAATGGGTACTTGTCCTCAGTAATAATAGCTGATAATAATGGCTGATCCTTTCTTTAACACCACTACAATTATTTTTTTTATAATACCATGGAGAATTATGACAAAATAATTTCTCTAGAAAAAATGCAAGTTGATAAAGGTATAAATGGAATTTAAAGGTACAAGTGGAAGCATTGATCTACAAGGTGAATTACAATATTATTAAAAAATCAATGAGTAGTTGAAACTGCAAAATACCAGTAGTTTAGCAGCACTCTGAAGAGTTAATAGCACTTTTCAAAACATCCAGACTATTCAAGTAGGATACAAAATGTGTGAGGGGTTAAATTACAGGGCATCTCACTTTCCTGATGTCTGGTAATGGAAAATGGAGCTTTTCAACTCTGGGTAACTTTGGGATCTACTAATATGTCTGAGAGTTATGACTGCCCTCTGTGAAATAGTGTCTTTTTCTCTGGATGAAAGATCTCTCTCCCTCCATCTATCTTCTCCTCCCCCAATGTACCTTTCATATAATCAGGTTTTGGTACTTTTGATGGGGAGAGTATATAAATGCCTCACCAGCCCAGTGGGAGGCTATGTATAACCTGCTGCCACACCAGGAATGGAAAAGGGCACAAGGGGGTTATGCAGACTGGATGAAAATCTTATCCTGAAAGATCTGAAAGGATGATCTTATATAAACACTTTAAATAGTTTTGAAAGTGCTTTTTAAATATCGAGGCTATGCAGTCTTATTGCATTGAGTGACTAAAACCTAAGCAACTGTACTGCTTGTACTCTGTGGAAATGAAACTGCTATACAGAGCAGTTTCTTCCTGGAAGCACAGGAAAAGAGTTGTCACTGTCTTGCAGCATCTATTGGCATTACATTTGTCACATCTTCATTTGCTGGGGCTGCTCTGTGGATAAACACAGGATATCCATCTGCAGTGCTGCCAATCAATAATTTTCATGAACATTCACTTAATTTTTAGAGTAGAAAATAATAACACTGCACCAGGAGGTAAGGACAAGCCAGTGCCTGAGACAGCTTGGCATGTTTTGATATTATCTCTCTATCACTGCTGTTCTGAGATTCTCAAATGAGCTCAAGCCAACACAGTCTATATTCTCCTGGGTGCTATCACACTAGCTGTCAGGGTCCAAAGGGCATTAGTAGCTCTTAACAGCCTTGCTGAGCCCCACCTGGGGGCTCCACCTGCAGCCCCTTCCT
The DNA here is from genome assembly GCA_011075105.1 of Heteronetta atricapilla. Lineage (NCBI taxonomy): Eukaryota > Metazoa > Chordata > Aves > Anseriformes > Anatidae > Heteronetta > Heteronetta atricapilla. Next base: position 7,265,937 of record CM021736.1, read on the forward strand.
GTGGGCTCAGGAGCTCTAGTTAAGCTCAGCCCTGGGCCTTTACTTTCAGTTAGAGCTGTGTTGGATGGTGCTGCTTCCCAGGTTGCGTCTGCTTGTGCCTGGTGGTACTGTGCTGCTCCAGCCCTGCAGGCTGACTTCCTGGCTTTCTTAGGACCTGACTCATCACCATGAGCTTCTTGATCTGGCCTGCCTTGCTCAGGTACTGTGGCAGGGGGCCTGGCTGGTGAGCCCCCTGCCCTGTTGGTTCTGTTGCTCTGCCTGTTTCCTTGCCCATTAGGAGTAACCAGTCCTTGCTGCTTCCTGACATTCCCAGAAGTGCTAAAGGGCCCCTGGGGCAATCTTTAGGGTTGAGAGCTAAATTCTTATAGAGTTTCCCCAAGCCCTATCTGGGTGCTAAGCCTGTTGCATCCAATTGGGGTTCTTGTACTCAGTGAGGTTGTCCTTGGTCTTCTGGCACCTCCTTGGTGCTGGTCCCAGTGTTTGTCCAACCACCTGCTGCAGGAGGGAGAGGCAGCTGAGGCTGGCAAAGCTAACCTTGTAACTCTGCAGCATCCCTTGCACTGGCAGCCAACCAGCCACCTCAAGCTTGGCGCATGCTGTGAGGGAGCACTAACCTGGAGCCTCCTGCTTGGCCTCTGTGTGTTAGTGTTTCTTGTTGGTGCAGCAGGGAGCATGGGCAGCTGGCAGAAGGGATGTAGGCAGGGCAATGGCCTTGGCAGGCTGTTTTTCCCAAATGGCCAGGAGCCAGCCTCTGCTCTCAAACATGCATGATTTCCAGTGGGATCAACAGGAAAAACTGAAGGTAAGGTGAAGTCCCACACAGCAGATGCAATGCCGTGATCAAAAGCATGGTAGGAGTTAAAGTTGATATTCAACTTGTCAAATCACCTCAGCTGAAAGTAATTTTGCAGGGACTGCACAAACACAACAAGTAGGGATCCTGCAAGTGAATTTGAATTACTTCAGAAGTGCTCAACAAGCCTCTATCTGTTTTTGGTTTTTGAATCTTATTTTTAAATTGACTGTGTTGGCTGTATGCTTCTTATTTTGGGTGTGTACTCTGTAAATGCAGAGAAGGGTCAGAATCCTGGCTCTTAAGTGAAGGCAGATGCCCCTTTTGCTTGTTGCCTTTGAATTTTTCTTAAAGTGGGATAATGTTTCTGCATGGAGCTATTCAGTGTTCTTTGGTGGAAAGAATGAAACCAGTGCCAAATAGCAGCTTTGAGTATAATAACACCTTTGAATAGGGATTAGACTCCTGAGTTCATTTCTCTTCCCTCTTTCAGGTTTGTTCAGACAGCTACACAATTTCTCCTATAAATTTGCAACTTTTTCCTAGAAAACAATTTTAAACAAGCAAATGTCATCAACACACATGAATATTTGCAATTCAAATTCTACAGGATGGATATTCATATCAAGTATTTGCGCATTCATCCCTCATGAGAACTAATGTCACATGGCCTATTTGAATCATCCCAAACAATCAAATTGGCTTAATCAGTAAAAATTACATAATTATATCTACTGTGATTTATAATTAAGGGATGAATCTTGAAAAGAAGCTCCCACCAAGCCTGTGGTGAGGAGGTGCAGCCCGCAGCACCTGTGCTGGTGTGCTGGGGCTGCCACTGGGTGCAGGGAGATGGGATCACGGTCCTGGAGCCAGAAGTGCTTTCTTTACTGTGCCCTGATGTGCATCCAGCTTGGAGTCCTGTTTCTTCTTAATTGCATTATGCTGTAAGTCACACATCCTGTAAATGTGTAATGTAAATTAGCTTGAGTTGTCATTTGGACAGGGTTTGTCCTGGATGGCTCAGGCTGGAGCTGCACACAGCTCTGGTTTCTGAGGGAGTCCTGATTTCAAAGCCCAGTGCAGGCAGGGAACATGAAAGGTCCCAAAACAAGTATTTAACCCAGGACAGAAAGAGCTCAGGTGTTCTTTAGATAAGCGTGCCAAAAACCAACTGTGCAGCATCCTTCCAACCCTGATGGGCCTGGGAGAAAGGGGAGGTGTTGCTGAGCTGCCTGCACTCCTGGCTGGGTAGGCCAGCCTACTCCTGTAGGATGGGCAAGAGAGCACTTTGTATCCCCCTGTGCCCTCCAGGGTGGCGGTGCTGCTCCCTCAGGGAGTGGGTACCCAGAGACTGCCCAGAGGAGAAGTGGTGCTCACAGCTTCACTGGAGACCCCAGCCTCACTTCTGAAACTGGTGTGTGACTGTGTGGGCGATGAAGACTGACTGCAGACACAGGTAACAGGCAGAGGTTTTTCAGTGGTCACAGGAGAAGAGCAAAGAGCTTTCCTGGATGTCCCAGGGGTCACGTCCTGTGTCTCTATCAAACATAAAGCTTTCCCAAGCCCTGCTGCCTGGATTTTTTATTTTACTTCAGTGTTTTTGTTGCAGGAAGGGTAGAGGGGGAGCAGCTTGGACCTTTTCAAATCCCTCAGTCTTTCTTGTTAGAGATTCGCTGAAGAAACTTGTGCCCTGAACTACTGCAATTGCCTTTCACCTCCTACTCCACCATCTTTTTGGCAATATATCCACACAGACTGATCCCTGCAGAGACCTCTCACTTGGTCCTGGAGCTCGTTGCAACCCAGGGGCTGTTCCCATGTATCTGCTCTCACCAGCCCTACCCACAGCCAGTCTCCAGGGCAGTTGCATCTCCTCCAATATGTTTATGAATAAAAAAGCCCAACTGCAAGTGGGAGATGGGCTTTCTTCTGCACTTCACGCTGTGACCAGTTCGTGGAAGGGATCTCCTTGGGGCCAGGCAAGGAACTGCACAAGACTGTGGTCTGTGCAATGCTGTCCCCAAGCTCCCTGTGCTAGCTGGTAATTGCACTCCACCTACAAATAGCCCCACCAGCCCTGTGATCCTTGCTCTGTGCTCATAAATGAATTGAAAAAATTATCTGTTCATAGCTGATCTGTGCTGAAAGGGATGTGCTGTGGCAGATGATCCCTTATGAATTATTTGCCTGGCACTAATGGGAAGGTAGCAGCAATGAATGGATAAATATGCCCACTTCAGGAAAAAATTTGGCTCCTTAATGGATATGCAAGGGAAATCGTTTATCCTTAATGTTTAAAATAAAAATTGCCTGATTGTTAACAGTGACTTACTGGTTTTGCTTGGGTCCTACAAATGGAGTGGATTTGGAAGGTTAAACCCAGATGAGCTCATGCTGTTCAGCTGGATGATATTAGGAGTTAATCCCTTTGCATCATTCCCTATTCTGTAATACCTCTCAAGCCTGATGATTGCAGCTGTATTTTAAAAGCTTTTTTAAAATATAATCTGCTGGAAATGTGAAGCTGGTAGAAATAAAGAATAGTCTCTTCTTTCCATAGAAAAGACAAGCTATTTGTTTCCGCACTTAGATTTCTCTTTGAACTGACTTGCAAAACAGATTCAGGATTGATTAGAGCCTTCCAGTGATGCCTCGTAAAGTCAAATCTCTTTTGGAGACACAACTGGTAGCGGTTCCCACAACTGCTGTAGGTAATTACAGGTCTCCTTCACAAATCTAATAACCTGCTTGTTTCATGGCTGCTAAGTAACTTTTGTTCCATGTGTTTTTTCTTTGCTTTGTGTTGCTGGCACTTAGCATGGCTGGCTTCTGGAGTCTTTGGGCTGCCGTGTACTTTAAGTGTAGCTTACCACCAACCAGGCAATTTTATAGCTTTGCAGTTATCAGATTATCAAATATTTGTATAAGAAATGTAGCCTGTGGCCTGAAACTGTGTGCTCCGTTGACCTAGGGGTCCCAGCAGGGGCTATTTATTTGATTCCCATGCTAACAGAATGTTTTAGGGATTTGCTGCTTACATGTCAAATTCTCGTACTGGGTTTCTGAGCCATCCACCAAACAGCTGATCCACTCATCCAGGTTAGCCTTCCTGTTCCCATCTGTGTCACAGGACTCAGAAATGGAAAGTGGATTGCAAATAACAGATCAGCTCTCTTTGAAGAATTGTGTGAACAGTGCAGTGCCCGGAGTGTTTGCAACATGCCTCTGAGCTAAATATCAATTAAAGAAAGCTTTCTTCTGAAAGCAAGCCAGAGTGTTCTTAACTCTGGCTTGCTTTAATTCTCATGAATTTGTTGTACAGCTTCTGTGTAAAAAAGCAAAAAGCCCGTATGGCTGCAGAGAAACATTATCTGAGCAAATTCTAACAACTTAAAAATCAGAAAGCAGAGTAAAGGGCTTCGTATAGGTAAGCATGTGGTCCTTTTACGGACTGAGTTTAAATGCAGAACTGCAGAACACTGCTGTAGATGGCTCTCCTTGGTGAGAGACCAGACTGAGGCCAGCTAGGAAGAAGCTTTCTCTTCTGTAGAAATATTTAGTGTGTGAGCTGTTACTCAAAGCTCCTCGTGGGCACATGCTCTTTGTGAAGAAATTAACTCTGCAGACACACTGCAAGGGTGCTGCTTCCAAGATTTCTGTGATCTATGTCAGCCAAGTAATTGCGAGGGCCTGGCTTTTGATTTAGGAATGCTTAGGCCTGCTGGTGCCAGGAATGTAGCGGAGTAATAGAAACGGGGTTTGGAAGGGAACTAAATGATGAAGGAGAAACAGATGGAAGAAGAAAAAGCATGGTATTGTGCCATTCATACTTTTCAATTGGTGTTTCTTTTTCATATGTTTCCTTGATTCTTTTCCAACTCCTCCCTCTGCTTTCCTTTTCTGTTTCTCACCTGCTTAGGTTCAAATAAATGTTAGAAAACATGGTCCTGTTTTTTATCTGTAGAAATGTGTGGAAGAGGTTAGAGATTAAGGGACATCAATTCTAGGATGGATTTTGTAACTAAAATAGATTATATTCTTGTCCAAATCTATGTACTGCTAATATTGACTCTTCTGGTGTCAGAAAAGTTGGTCTTAAAGTTCATGAATTTAGCTCAGTGGGGCCAAAAAGGAGGTTATCTGTGCTAGACATGCAATTTTGCTGCCTTATTTGACTGGAATAGTTCTCAAGGTGTAATCTTTGAGATTGCTCTCCCTGATGTAGGCTGAAAAACCTCCTGGATGAGGCTGAACTAAGACATGAAAAATATTTTGGCTCTCCACTGTCCCTCTGATCTTTGGCAAATCTGATCTCAGTGCAGCTGTTCACCAGGAGCACTTTGTGTCTCCCAGGAGTGGGAGAGGCAAGTTGTTCATGTTTACGGCATCTGAACGTTTCAGGGAGGTGAGGAGCGTACAAATATGCATGGGAACAGACAAGTTTCTAGAGCTGTAATTTGTAAATAGTCATCTTATTTAGCGTACTATCGTAGTAATTTGTGATTGGCCTGTAAAGGAACATGGCTGGAGTCTGTTTAGTTTTCATATAAAGCAGCAGCAATAGGAACTGAGCCTCAACTAGGTTGTATCGAATGTCTGCCAGTGCTGTTGTCCATGCTAGTGCTGGCCAGGGTTCAGGGTTGTTTCTGTGGGCTCTTTTGTGAGGCACCTGCATGTCACCACCCTAACAAGCTTTCAACCTAAAACTCATCTTGTTCTCCATATCTCATAATATAGCTTGCATTATCCCAAAGCCACAGTAAAAATCAACTCAGTGAGATGAGAATCCAATCTATAAACTTCAGGTTGGCGTTACCCATCTTACTGCCAGCACTTGTAACTGGAGTCTGGTTCACCAGTGTTGTGCACCTGTGTGGCTGTGTAAAAGCCTCCTGGAGGTATGAAATGTGAAGCTGGAGTCCCTGATGTTGTCTTTTTAGTTAAATGTGGAGCTGTAGGAGGTACTGCTGCCTGCTGAGCACTCAGGACACCAGCTCTTTATTACAGACTTCAGCTGTACTTGGAAAAGGATGGGGAGCGCTCCAGGGATGCAACCTCCAGGAGGTACCTTCTCATCCCCTGTGCCTCAGGTAATGCACATGGAAATGAGACGCAGTGCACTTAAGAGTGGAAACAAAGAAGCACATCTGGAAAAGGAAGCAAAAGTTTGTGCCTGCCCAGTGTAAAAAAGTGTTGTTACTTAACTGGAGGGGATTTTCATACTAAGATTTACTGGGAAAAAATGCTTGAGCAGGCTATGCCAGGGGAAGATGTAGGTAATAAAGTTTTTGCAGCTCTTGTTGGCCACATTTGTAGTTTCTGTTATGATCTGAGATGTGGACTCTGCTGCAATATCACTTAAAGGGAAGGAAGAAATAAACCTAAAGCTTTTTTGCAATGCTTGGAGTTTAGGTATATTCTATATATCTTTAAAAATGAGAAATCAAGAGTGATGAAAAGATTGAGTTGTTCAAGTCTTATCAGCCATCATGCATTTTGGCTGCAGTTGTATTAATTTAAGTCCTTCTATAAACTTGGGTGAATAATGACTTCTTCAAAAGAAATAATATTCTCTAGCTTACTGGATTTCAAGTGTACTAGCTGAGCAGTGGATATGTGTGTACTTGAGTTGTGATCTTGAAAAAAATCTTTTGCCAACACCACTATTAAGAGTTTATAAAGGCACTAAGATATAGATTAAAGTAATGACTCGGTTTACATACGTGTTAAAAGACAAAGTGATGAGAAAGTTTTAGTTAAATTTCAGCACAAAACTAGGTTAATTATGACGTACTTCAAGTTTTTTATGCTAAGACCCAGGTAAAATTATACAATAAGCTATGACCAGCGTTTTTGATATTAAATGAGATGGAGAGGAACTCCTTGGAGTTCTCAGATTTCAGCACTTCCTAATGGCAAATTAAATACAGAATTGATAAATGCTATGTCATGCTACCAGGAAGAATCATTTAAAACCATGCAAGAGTCCTTATGAATTAACTAATTAACTAATGACTCAGGAAAAGGTGTGAATGTCACTGCACTGCCCAGCAAAGTTTGGGTGACAGGTCAAGAAATGTCAGGCGACCAGAATATGCAGGACTGAGCATGTGGCAGAGCTCGTGCCCTTACCTGGGGTGATGGACAGGCCTCAACAACCAGGGGGATGCGTTAGGAAAGCTGGGAATGAATAAACTGGAAATGGACTCCAGAAGTGCTCCCACCAAGCCTGTTACTGAAACAGGGTTTTTAAGCAGATGAGCAATAGAAAAATTTTTTCCTACCTCTCCTGTTTTTACTCCATTATAATCTGGCTTCTTGCTTGAACACCCTAGAATACAGCACAGGTATGACCTGGAGCTGGCAAGTGTCCTGGGCTGTTCAAGTGGCTGGTTTGCCTTTAGGTGGAGATCAGGTGGCCCAGAGAAGGACGTGTGCAGCCTCCCTGTGTGAACCCCTTCTGTGCCTTGGCCAAATTCTGGCACAAACACAGTGAGAGCTTTTTCATAGTAGAAAGCTGTCATTGTACAATGGTGAGTGTCTGGCCTGTATGCCCCATCCTAACCTGGGGACAGCCTGTGAGCACACCTGCATTTGGGGTTTTTGCTTGGCTTTCCTTACTTTGACACAAGGGTCCCATAGCCTTGCTGCTTCTTGTGAGGCTGTAGAGCTTTTAGGAAAAGAAAACAGGAAAGAATGCAGGAGGGCAGCACTGTTTACCTTTGCCCCTTTGAGCTGGGCATGGTAATGACAGGAGAGGAGAACTGGAGCCCTGATCAGCAGCTGAGCTGATAACTGTGCTGCCCCGTTGGGTTTGTAACTCCCTCGTGACTCAAGCAGTCCTAGCAGTTTGTAGGGAGAGCTGAAGGTGAGGATACTGGTTAACAGGAGCTGCAGGAAGGCATTTTCTTGGGCTTGGAAAGAAGCAGCCAACCTGGAGCAGAGCACAGGCTGAGACCAGCTGCTCAGAGCTTACCTCAATGGTGGTTTTGTGATGCTGGATTAGGGATAATTAGTCTGCTGAGTCTCCCATGTGCCAGGCAGGGGTGTCCTGACCCCGGGGGTGGCCAGGGTGCCCCCAGAGCAGGGCTGTGCCGCAGGTGGGGTTACAGTGCCATGCTGGTGCCTTCCTCCTCGGGCAGGAGGAGGAAGGAGCAGACAAGCACCAAAGGTGTTCACCCATCTTTCCAGGTGACTAAGCACCAGTTTTATTTTTAATGAAAGCTAATGCTAGGAAAGCAAATAGGGCTGATGAGGCATCTGGGAGAGTTTGTGTCACTTCCTGCGCTGTGAAAACCTCCTTAGGCCACGAGATACATTGCCTTGTATTGATTTTCCTGCCTCGGGCTGAGTGTGCTGGTTAGCGTTCTCCCCGGTGACAAATGAGGTCATCCCTGCTGAAGGGCGGGATGGCTTTTCAGCATTTATTATTATTATTATTTCTGGAGGTCGGGTTTTTGACTTTCCTGTCTGTGCTTGTTTCGGCCAGCAGAGGGTACTAAAGGAAAGGTTAATACCGAGAAAAGCTTCTTGCTGTCAGCTTGTTTATCAGGCTGGGATCGAAGTTGAAGATAAAAAGCTGTGCTTCTGGTAACCGAGAGGTCTATAACAAAGAACAATTAGAAGTGCTTATATCCTCAGATTGCTTTTCTATGCTAATTTGCTTTGTTTTATGATTAAAACATTTGAATTTAAAACTTGCCAGTCACGTAAATGATTTCAAGTTTTTATTCAGTGTTCAGTTAGCAATATATGTTGCTTCACATCCTTGATGGCATCTTTTGTAGAAATTAATAAATGCCTAATAATTATACGGTTATGGTAAAAACAAAGTTATAAAAGCAGTCACAAAGTGATCTCCATGATAAAACATGTAGTTGATTTTAAAGAATATATATCTAAAGCTAGTGCTTGAAAGCATCAATGTAAAGTGTTTGTCCTCCAAGATTAAGGTGGAATTTTCACCCACTATTTTTATCTACTTGGGACTTCACTGTCTGTTCTGTCCCTGCTCATGTAATCTGTATCTCATTGCCGATGTCTGCCCTGCATTGGGGAGTGTTGGACCACCTTACTCCACTTCTTTTCAGACAGGGTGTTTGCCTAGGCTTTGGTAAAGATCCCACTTCACGTTTCCTGGCTTATTGCTATCTATTTCTGTAAGCTTCAGGCATGGCCTCACTGTGTTAGTCCCAGGCGAACACTTCCCAGGTCCTTGCTTGGGAGGCTGCACAGACTAATGCTGCTGAACTCCTGGAGCACGTCTGCAGCCAAAAATGAAGTTTCTTCTCGCAGTCCTCCAAAGGCAGGAATGTGCTGGCTCTGCTTGTGTCAGCTGCAGAGAGGCTCCCCGGTGCTGTCACATGGAGCATATGGCACGTCTGGGTCATGGGCCAGAGCAGGCTGCGGCTCTCCCCCAGCTCCGCTGTCCCAGACCTGGTGATAGATGTGTTGGCCAGTTGACCCAAGGTAGTTTGTTACAATGGTGATGCACAGTGCTGCTGCTACTGAGATTGTGTGGTTATTGGAGCCTGTGGGCTCCTGGAGAAGGGCTGCAGTCCTCCTGAGTCGCTCACTGGCAACTCTGAGCACTGTCTCAGGAGCAGTGAGATGGGGATGAAGGCAAGACTGGAGGCAACAAATCTGTTAATTCTCCATGGATTATGGTTTTTCCCCCTCTGCAAAACAGATAATACCTTAATTAAACTGCACAGCTGTGACCTGCTTTCATATTTTTCAAGAAAATGCGATGTTATTGCTATTTGGTTAACTTGTCCAGTCCATCCTTGTGTTTCCATCTGGGTGGAACTACATGTAGGGAAAAGTGAGGTATTTTCAGGAAAAACAGGTCTTTTGGAATACCTTTTTAGAAAAACAGCAAAATAGCAGTGGCATTTTTCAGTTGGGACTCTAAAACAATTTTACATCTGTTACTTTTCTTCTAGCTTTTGTCGTTTTATAGATATTTCATATATTAACGTTTTGTACAGACAGTGCTAATATGAAAAATAAAATAAGAATTTATCAGGAAGTATAACTTAAGGTAGATATATCAAATGTTCACAAATGGAGAAATACAGAACTGAGGTTTCAAGCCCACATGGACCCGACCCCTACATCTTCTCACATGTATTATCATCAACTCTATCTCATATTGACAAGTAGTATCAAATAGTGTATGGAGGGTGCTAAATTATGAATGTGTGCATCCATCTACAGAACCACAGAATGGGACAGGCAGGACTTGCATTCATTTGGGACTCAGTCCTCTGCACCTTCACTCTCTAAGCTGTGACCAAATGGGGAAAGCTCCCACGAGGAAATGTAAACTCCCTTCCATCCTTATCAAACAAACTTCCTGCGTTCTTGTGGCATGCCAAAGCAAGGAGTCTTGTTTTGATTTTTTTTGACTGGCCCACAACACTAGTTGTGATCATGCTTTTGGCTGCAAAAGATGTATGCTTTATTCCAGTACAACAGATTTCTTAAATTCCTCTGGGCTTTTTTAAACTTATATAAATGCTAATGTGAATTTCCACCCAAATCTCTTCCAAGCTGTACTGTGTCACAACAACATGTGAAGAAGTTTTAGAGTTGGGTTATGCTGCTGTTGTGCTGTGATCACTGCCTGTCACAGTGAGTATCTCTGTTTTACTGGCTTTGTGCTCCTGTGCTCTTGTTTTGAACTAGATTTAAGCATATGGTAGAGGAATATACTTAATGGTTTTCAGTTACACTGTACTCTGTAATTGATAGCCAGAAAACCTGAAGGGTAACAGACAATGAACCCTAATAATATTTATAAAATGAGCCTCTAAAAAGGAATGTAAGAGTTAAATATAAACTCTCTATATAAACTCTAATAGCTATAACTGTCATTTCTTGTTTGCAGTTTATAACTTTCCTAGAAATACTATACTGAGGTATGAACTAGGGAGATGATGGACACCACCGTGTATTGCTGCCTGGGATAGAGCTGCCATGTGTTTAAAAGATGTCTTAAAGTGAAAAGTGAAGATGGAGTGCGTGCTTGGGACTGTTCTGCCATATGCTGACTCTGAAAGCACAGATGCTTAGTTTGTGAGTAAACCCCCTTACAGAACTGGGGCTTTCTGTAGCCAAGTGATGTTTAGATATTCCTTAATTGGCTGTGACATACCTCTTTAAGGAGTAGTTCCCTTTTCTAGATTAAATCTCAAATTTCTTTGTTTTATATCTTCCTATTTTACAGGCTTCTCTGGAGATCTCTGCTTTCAAGTTAAGAGCTTATTAGGAGCCTCAGTCATTCTTTAAGGCTTTTTTCCCCTCAGTTATTTGTGCTACATGTTCACTACTGCTCTTGAATGCTCTGCAGGCAGAGCAAGTCAGGTGGATTCCTTTAATTCATTGCCTTTCAAAGCCCTACCTAGTATTTAAGCCACATGATTCTCTCTAAAATTACTAAAAGGTGTCTGACTTCAGTTCCTGAAAGTCTGACAGTGGCTTTCCTTTAATACCTCTACAATATTTTTCTGCTTTTGATTCTTGGGAGTTGATGTGGGTTAAACTATAAACAGCCTGCAGAAGGTGCTTGTCATTACTGCTTATTTAGGATTAGCAGGGTTAGTGAAAATGACCCCCTTCCATACTGTGACAAAGAGCATGCTTATTTTGTACATTCGTGAAACAGCAACATAAAACGGTGCAGCTCTGCCATGGATTGTAACAGCTGTGCCACTGAATCCCATGTGCAGCATGGTAAGGCTACATACAAGATAAAAGACTCATTGTGAAGCACTGAGGGCCATGCCATATGCTTGGTGTGTCAGAGCATGAGAGCTGAGGCTCACAACACTAGAAGCTTCCAAGTGTCAGGAACATGCGATGGGGGAGTAATGGCATCTTGGGTGCCACCTGGCCCCACATAGCCGTGTAATAGACGCTGGCTGCTCCAGGCTTGTTTTCTCATTTGGACTGGGCTCTGCAGCTAACTGCTGGCTGAGGAGGTGGAGCTGAAACATGAAGCAGTCCTGGCCTGCTACCGAGAGAGCTGCTCAAAATGGTGGCAGTGCTGGTAATGAACTTCACCTCAGGATTTCAAATCCTGAGCTACTGCAGAAAAACTTCATACACATCTACTTCATGTGGACAGGCCCATAATACATCAATTCCCGGCACTGCAAAACACTTCTCAGTATCTTTAGGGACTTTGCACTGGTGATTAGGGATTGTGACTGCAGTCTGTCCAGGAAGAAAGCAAAGCTCATGGGCTCTGCCACTAGCCCCACCTGTAACAGCAGGTCACTTACCAGCAGCAATTTGTACATGCTCAATAGGAGTGTGCTGTGAGTCTTCCTTTACAGGAAGATGAGTAAGACCCCAGGGCTTCCTAACGGTCTTCTGTAGGGTAGTTCCTTCTTGATGCCACGTCTAGGAACTGGTGTAAGCATTCAGCAGTCCTCTGTAACTTTTCTGGCATTGAGCAGTCTCCAGGGCTTGCACAAGGTGCACACACCCTCCCTGCCCAATCTCTCCCCAAATAAGTTGTACGTGAGGGAGAAAGATATGTTTTTGGCCAAAATAAATATTAAATGAAGCATGGTATTTAATATAAAAAGTTTTAGAAACAATGATCAAGTGGTAGTTGTCCTCTTGTGTTCTTTCATGGGACTAGAAACAGACAACCAAGTGTTCATATTCATGATTTGATTTTGCTTAAAGGACTGTCACTGTTCATGTTTCTCAGTCCATGACACAGCTTCAGTTCTTCATTCCTTCTATCTTTTCAGTTAACCTTGACAGTCTTACCCTCAGTTCATAGTGCAGCCGTTTGCAGCCGCTGACTCAAACTACAAAAGCTTTCCTCAAAGTCTATGTTGGCTCTGCTGCAAACATGACCCCAGCTGTGAGAAACTGGGCTCTGATGAAGAAGATTGGCTTGTAATGTAGACTGTGGGCTCTGCATAGCTCCTTGGCCTTCAAGACAGTGCCACAGACACTAGGGATCACTTTCTAGGACCGTAGCTCGTTTCTGCTCCTACTGAGCTCCCGGGTGCTCTCTTGCAGGTGCCCCCTCCTGCAGAAATGCCTGGAGGCTGAAGCAGGGACTTCACCCATTAAACCTGGTCACAGAGCATGAGCCTGTTGTATTGGCTGCTGGCCAGCTGCTAGGGCCGCTCAATTGCTTTCATCTCCCATCTGGACTGAATTTCAACCAGTGACATAGGGGTAAAAAGCTTGCTATCCCATTATAAATCCCCTGAAATTTCTGTTTCTCCATCTGTCCTTACTGGTAAAGCTTTTTGCTTAATGGCTACCTCTCACATCTTATCTGGAGGTCTTAGGGACCTCTGGCATTACAGATGATGCAGTTTTACAAATAAGTTGCATTTCCAGACAATCAGTAATGTTGCTAAAAATGCCTGCCTGTCTTGAACATCCAGGCAGGGATTAGCCTAGAGGCATCTTTTGGTCTAATTGGATAATTGCCCAACACTGTAAAGGCAGCTAAGAATTAACCTGCCCCATTTTTCATATTATTTGCATCTATTTGAGTAACACAATTAGCATAATGCACTAAGTAGCTATTGATGCTAATTACAAAGCTGCATCTGGAAATATTTGTAACATCCATGTTTGCTATGATTTTTCAATTTGAAAAGCAATCACTTTTCAGAGTGATGAATCATTATTTTTCAGCGCTGAAAAGAGGATGTATGAGCAGCCCCCTGGGACTTCTCTATTAAAAGAAACGTTTATAGTTCATGCCTCAACTTTTGATTGCAATGCTTTATAATAATATACTAACATATCATTGATTCAGCAGATAGTGGAAAAAGTGCTCCGTTGACATTTTTTTCCTCATCTTGGAAGGTATCTTTGCTATAGTTAGGGAAGCCTTGCTTCTGTACAGAAAATACCACGCAGTGATTCTTGTACATGTGGCCCACAGCTCCCTGCTTAGGGATCACACTGCTTGAAAATATATCAAGTACTGCATTTAGCAAAAGCCAGTGGGTTGCTGAACTGCAGTGTGATTTGGTTTTGGTCACGTAGTAACTTCAACGCACTGTCTTTGCAGACCGTTGGCAACATAAACTGTGTTGTTTGTTTGTTTGCTGCTTGGTATAACAGGGCTCTGCTCTTATACCACAAACTTGGGGGCCAGGGGATCCAAATGAATTGGAGCCAGCTGTGTTTTCCCTCTGGTGAGCCACACTGCTGTACGTGGAGCTGTACATTGGCATTCAGGGACACTGTAACTGCTGTTCCTGAAGTTTTGAGCACTGCAGAACCAGGCCAGACCACTGTGGTGTACAAGCAGCTAATGGATGTGAGGTCTGCCTCATAGCATGCGTGTGAGTCCTGGATATACTCTGGGAACAACAAAGTGTTTTAGGAAATATGCTGAGTGTTCAGTTAAATAACTAATTTTGTTTAATGTTCCAGACAATGTCCACATTGGGATAACTGCAGGTCAGATTCCCTTAGTTCAAACCCCAGCAGAGACCTGGGGACTGTCGGTATGTACATAAGAGGAAGCTGAAGCAGGTCTCCTGGTGATGCAGCTTGTCACTGATTTGCTTAGAGGTATTTCAGTTAGGAAACAATTGCTTTCTCCTGAAGGAACTGTACAAGACCCTTACAGGGGTTAAAGCCCACAGCTATCTATTTAGCCAAGAGATAAAGCGAGCAGTTTCTATTTATGCCATGCAGCTGTTGAAATGAGCACAGTGCTGGCTAGAGGCATCAGCACAGCTGCTTTAAGTAGCTTATTGAATCTGAAGCTTTGCTGTTTACTGCTGCCCTTTAGTCCTTGTCAAAATGTGGACAGAACATTCATGTTTGTTCTTACAGAATAGATACCATGTTCTGCTCTTTCTCTAGGAAAAAAATGCTTGCTTCTGAAAAACAGCTCAGGAAGTCAGATAATAAGCACGTAGACTTGTCACAGTCCTCCTGAGCCTGGACAAAGCAGCTACCATGTCTGCAAGAACTCGAGCCCTGTTCTCAGCCTTCAGGGCAGGGTGACAATTCTTGGACACCACATCGTTTTGTATGATATGGCACCTACAACATGCTGCACATCTTCCCCCAGTTCCAGCCAGAACCCCTGCTGTGGAGCTGTGGGCCCTGAGGGCCCCCAGGAGCAGCCAGGCAGGTGAGGTGGTGCTGCCACCGAGGGCAGTGTGAGCTGCCTGCAGGAGCTGGCCTCTGACCCTTGGGGCAGGGACCTTCCTTCCTATCTGTGGCCACTCCATCCTCCAGGGCAGCACTGCTGGAGGCACCTGGGGCAACCAAAGCTTCAAAGTACAAAGGCCTTACACAGCAACCTCTTCTCCCCCCTGCCTTCCCCTTGTGGAGCCTGGAGACCTGGGATCGTGCACATTGTTTTCCCGCAGTCTTTGCACACACAAAATGCTGTGGTTCTTGTAAGTGCCTCATAGGCACTATGAGAAAAAAGGAACAAAAGATTTCAATTCTATGAGACACAGTAGAACAATTAAATCTCATGCTGCCAAGGCAATGTATAAATAAATATAGGCTGTCACCTGTATTTCACATTTACGTACAAATGAAATGATTAAGTAGAGCACATCAGCTAAGGGTTGTTAACTTATTTTATTATAGATAACTACAATATGAATGGAAATCAATATAGCTGGCTACTAAGAAGATGGAAACAATGCAGCTCTCATATCAGCTTGTGAGGAAGTTAACCTTCATTTTAATTTTAGATATGGGGCTGGAAACACCATAGAACTTAAATTGAATTATATGTAAGTAATTTCAATCACTAACTTTATCTAAATTTGAAGAACAGTTTAAATGTCTTTCCAGAGAATGTCCCACTTGTTCTTTTGAGGAAAATAGGGTTTCAACAGTAGCAATACTTTAATGAAGGCCCAGAGAGAATTGAAATTAATTACTAAATTGCACAAAAAGACTTGTAATGAAATTAATAGAGTAGAAAATTTGTAATGTTAATTCAAATCTAAATTGACTATGGAAGAAAACTTCAAAGGAACTACTCCAATGGGAGCCTTTTGCTGGCTGCAGTAAGCATGGGTAGGGCCGGGAATTATGGAAGAGCTGTAAGAAACGTCTGGGGGGTGGAAAAAAACATTTTGCTACTAAAATCACCCAGGATGAGAAGATGATTGACTGGATGTCTGTATGCCAGGTATGGGATTAGCAAGCAGGCAGAGCTCCTACCAATTAGGCATTAATAATGTCAGGGTAGGGTCAGATTAACTGTGGGCCTGGCCAGTGCTAAGCTGCTGTGGGGTCACCTTGGCCTGACCCTGGGCTTCCCCTGCAGGCACAGCTGGCTGCACACCACAGTGAGTCTCATGTGCCCATGGTGTAAAGTGTCGATGAAATGTAGCGTGGGATCTGCCCCTGCTGTTGCAGATGCAGTCTGTCTCTCACAATATGGAGTTTTTAGGACCCTTTCTGGCACTCTGTCATCTGTGCCTGAGGCTTACATACCCTCACATCCCTCTGCAGGTGAGGCCTGTAACAGTGTCAGGTTATTGATGCAATTTATCTGTTGTCACTTGAGGCAAAAATCACTAAATTGAGGTGCTTGCAACTGGTATAGCTGGAAATGACTCATCCAGAAATCTTTAAAAACTGACATCCCATCAGTGCCCCCCCAAAATACATTAGAAAACTTCAACAGCTCTGCAGTGTTCTTCTGTTTGGAAGGCGGTCCATAAAAATGCCCCACATAGGTTCCTGCTGTTTGAGAGCCATACGGTCATTTAAAACTGTAGTAAAGACTGCACAAGTGCAAAGGCAAGGGGCTTGGATGCAATGGGAAGTCTTAATCTCATCTCCAGGTACTGCCATGAATCAGCTTTTATATGAGCTGGGCACAAAGCAGCATGGGGCTAGGTAGATGCACATAACAACAGAACTTAGTGGCATGGAGTCCTTTAAGATAACTTTTTTTTTTTTTTGTCATGAAAAATTATTAGAAATGGCTATTCTGCTCACTTAGAATTTCGGGGCTAGAACTTGCATGATCTACTTCAGGCTGTTGTGCAGCTTGAGAGACCTAGAAGAGGAAGAAAAGGGCTATTTTGAGTAGAGCAAGCTCCTAAACTATAATTACAGTACCACCACTTAGCTACGGCAATTTAGCTACAAATGTCATTGAAGGAACTGAAGAGCAGTAGCACAGTGTACTCCTTCAGTGGGCTGTGGAGGTCTCACCCTGCTGGGCAGCTCAGCTCCACTGCAGGTGTGCTCTCACTCCCCCTCCTCAAAGGCAGAGAGGGGGGAAGAAAGTAAGCTGGGAAATAAAAAGGCTCCCTGCTTGTGATAAAGGTAACTTCATTGACAGGAAAAGAAGGGGCGGGAGCAAAGGTCCCCACTCATATGGGGTGGGAGATACCCTCTTGGTCAGTTTAGGTCAACTGCCCTGGTGATTTTTTGTACAGGCTGAATTTGGGTTTTGGATATTCACAAGCAACTTCCAGTAACTGTCATATATTTGGGCAGAATTAACCTGGAAATGTATTCACCCTCCTGCATACATCGAGTTACTAATGAACTAATGCAGAGTGCTGTGAAGGAGGAGGCCAGCAGAAGCATTGGTTGCTTTGTAGCCCAGGCTGAAGCCAAGTAGGCTGTCACAGACTGATGGAAAAAAATGTTTATTTTTTCTTCCAGCAAGGTCCTGTAACTGTTCTCCCTCATATTAAACAGAAGGACATTTCTGTAGAGCATACAAGTTAAACTTGTGTATCGATTATGCAGAAGGCATTTTGTTTATTGCTGCAGAATTTGCTGGATGCCCTCACAGGTGAGGGAATTTTCCACTTCTAGATCCATTTCAGTCTCATGAGCACATTAAAATGTATTTGCGACAGCTACCTACAGTGCTCAGAGGCCAGGAAAATTCCTTTTAGATCCCTCGGGGTCTGACTCCCTCCTTCTGCTGTGTCATCCTGCAGTGCATCCTGCTGTCATATCGCTGCTGACAAATCAATTCCCTGGGCCATCAGTTAACCCCCGTGGGCCAGGTACCTAGCTCTTCAGCAGGCAGGGGACTTTCTCCCCTCTCAGGAAGGTACAAGAGGAGTCTTCTCCAAGGGAGAAGTCGTAATGATGGCAAGCAACACGCAGGCAGTGCTGCAGACCTGGATGGGACTTTGCATGTAGGATTTAGCTTTCCACTAGCACATATGTAAATGCTGTTGCTTGATGAGAGTGAAAAATGCATTGCTTCAGAAATGGGAGGGATGTGAGGCTGGCTGCTGCATGGCCCCCTTTGACACCTTGTAACCCCCCTGCCACTTGACTGATGTGGACTAAGGCTACTCTAATAGGTGCTGATGATACTTTCAATGCCACTGCAAGAGAGAAACATAGAAAAGACAACAGAAAGTCATGTGTTGTATGTGTGGTACAGCTAGGGATATCGCAGTAGGGTTTCAAGGAGCCTAAAAGGCCCTTGAGGTTTTCATTGTGTTTTATAAATTCAGTCGCAGGGAATGACATTAAGAGTGCACTCTCAGAGCACTGGCAATGTTTCTCTGTTCACTGTAGCTTCCTGCACGCCTCTCTGCATTCCGTTGTTCCGCTCCTCAGGTGGCACAGAAGCTCGAGTGCTGCTTTTGCCATCCGGCGTCACTGTGGATGTGAGTGCCAAAGCCAGGATCACAACTTCCTACTCCCTTTGCACTTCTCCTCTGCCCCTAGTACCCCCCCAGGGAACATGCGAAAAGAAAAAAGGGGGCAACCTCCAGTCCCTTTACTTAGAAACAGAGGTTGCAAATCCACCAGCTTTTCTCCAAATCTGTGCCAGGGTAAGGGCAGATCCTGGCCTTGGTGAATGTCTTGGTAAATTCCTGGTGCATATTTTCCAGTTTGTCATCTTTAGACCTACACTTTCCTGCCTCTTGGGGGTGAGAGAACACTTCTGAACTCAGGCTTTCTGAAAGAAAAAGGTCTGCTCATCAGAGGCATGTTTACACGGGGGAGAACTAGCTTTGATACTAATTGAGAATTTGGCCTTGTATACTGCGGCTATTTTCACGTGCATAAGCAAATACTACTGTAAACAATAGTTTAGACCCTAGGCAAACATTCATTGCTGGGGCCTAGAAAAAAAAAGTTTGTGCTCTATTTCTGCTTTAACATGCAGCTATGTTAATTGAAAAGCATACAAAATAAATAACAATAAAAACCTCTCCTGCTGGAATTAACACTGTGGGCCCATCCAAACCAATATTCCTGAAGGAAATGGGGTAAAGCCTTTGCAGTGCAAGTGTGCTGCTTGGTTTGCTTGCAAAATGTTTGTCCATGCGTGCACTGGAAGTAACTGCTAACCTTTGTGACTCCACAGTAATACTAACAGGGCTTCCTTTTTAAGGCTGCATATCCCGCTCTCTGGAAATTAGTAGGGGAGAAACTGGGATAGGATCTCTTACCTTTGAAAGAAGCTGCAGTTTTGCAAGGAACTTCAGCACAGATTCATGGACTTATCAAACTCTTTTTAGTTCTGCAGGCTCCTTAGAAAATTGTAGCTCAATAGCTATGATTTAGGTGAAATGTTAGAGCTACTTCTGTTATTGCTGTTCTTACATCACGAGGACATACCCCAAAAGCTATTTCCATTCTGCTTTGGCAGCTCAAATCAGTGTATCACACAAATCCTTACCTCAAGACTGAATTGTGATCAGCCTGTGCAGTTACTGGTGCTGGAGGATCTAAGTCGAAAGCAACCTGAAACTCTTTCTTAAGAGTGACTAACTAGAATAAATCCAATTCATGGTATATGGTGTTGCTGTCAAGCATCCCATTGACACTTCCCATTGGGAAGTGTCTAGTAAATCTAAGTTTAAAGTCAGTAAAGAATGCAAATAATTAAATTAGTACATCTACAAGTCTGTCAAGATGAAGCAGAAATATAGGAATAGGTGCATTACTGTCGATAACCAAGACTAAATAAAAAGTGTAATAAATGCCATAATAAACTACAGCAATTAAGTTGAAATAACTCAATGTTTCTCAAACAAAATTCTAGAAACCTCACATTGCTGTGAAGCATTTATTTTAATTAAAAAATTATTAAATACATATTCTGCTGTGTGCTAGGGAAACAAAAAAATAAATCAGAAGGTAATCTAGAAATACTTGAAAAATAGTCTACTTAATCACTTTTTTTTTTTTTTTTTTCTGTGCTATTTACTGCAACTGTTCGTGTGAAGTTCAGACTGATTTTTTTTTATGGTGTTGGTACCTTGTGGTAATTCTCTTCTTGAATTTGTCCTAATTATGATATCAAATAGTAGATATGAAACAGACTTCTGTTCTACACAACGGGTTGACTTTATGCAAAAGTATAAGTACACTTACAAGTACAGTAAGTTTTCCATTATCTAATCAACCAAGTATAGGTGAAATGTTAATTTAAATCATATGATAGCTGTTCTTTAAACATGAATGTACTTAAGTCTTACTTGGAATAAATGATTGTTAACGTAGTTAAGAGTTAAGCACAGGTTCTCATTTTCAAAATGTCAGCCCAGCCAAGAAAAGAAGAAAATAACCTAATATGCAAGTCCCAGGCTAAGCCATCATTTCAGTCATACAAAAAGCAAACAGACATCATCAAACCCTGATCTGAAGCTATACCTGGGGGTGTAATATCATACTTAGATGTCATATTGTGCTTTTTCCTTTAGCAGGCTTTAGATAAGCACTTGCTCCAAGGAACAATTGGTTCAGATGATGGAGTAAGGTTGCCTGCTCTTGTCCAAGATACAATCTTTTGTATCCTAATAAGTCTCATACACCCTCTGTATTTTTACAAAAGACAGCTGCAGCTGAGCTTTCATATCAGTTGCTGTTTTATGTGAAGCTTATATATTCTTCTCCATTATTATACTATTGCAGTGAACTCAATCATTGCACATTAACCAAGAAAGCAACTTCCTCCACTCTGGCCTTTTGTTCTGTAGATCAAGTCCTGTAAATGCACACCTGTTGGAGTTCCTGGAGTGGCAGGAATAGCTGCAACTTGTTATTGCTAATTGATCTCCTGCAGGGGAGGATGGCCATGTGATCCAGGAGCAGTGGGCTTTGCCTCTGGTGAGGCAGCAGGTGGAAGGGACAAGGAGCTGAAGGTCACTAGATGTAGGGATGGTCACTGTGAAGGGGGCTCTGCATCCAGCTGCTGAGGGCCTGGTCCAAATTCCACAGACCCAGGTGCTGTCAGGAGTGCTTTAAGTAGCATTTTTAGGGGTTACTGGGACATGCTAAGTGACATCTAAAATTCCTTGTAGTGCAGTTTTCTGTGAAGCTATAAATTTGTGCTTATGTTGCCTGCTGAAGGCTGTTTATGCTCTCTCTGCATAACGTCTCCATTCTTATGCCTCCTGAATGCAGATGGAATAATGAAATACTTGCATTAATGGACTATTAACCCATCTAATCCTTTCTTTAGACAATAAAAAACTTGGTAGCCGAGTATGACATTCCAGGCCAAAAGCTTGCTAGCCTCTGACACAAGACCACGAGACTACAGCTGATCTCTTCGGCCATTCTGCCTACTTCCTTGGTACAGCAGGCAACCATGGCATAAGTCCTTATCCTAAACCAAAGAAGCTCCACAGACACAAAGCACATCATCTTGCTTTGCTGTCTAAACTGGCAGTTGTCTCCTTCTTCATGCTAATTCCAAAGACAATTTCTACACAGAAACTAAGTTTTTATACTGGTAAAGAAAATATTACACTTACCTCTTAGAAAACAACCTGTTATTCTGATAATTAATACTAAGTGAACAAGCTATTTTGTTAAACTACTGACCTAATGTTGATATGCCAAGAGCCATCAGCTCCGGAGAAGTAGCGTTCCCCAGGTAAACCAGCCAAAGATACCTACCTCTGTAATGCCATTTTAATTAGATCCAGCTACCACTAAGAACTACGCTGCCCTGAAGTAAAATGGCAAGTGCAGTGCTTCGACTTCTTAGAAGCTAAACTTAAGCTGTTTCATTTTAGAGCTTAGGCTCCACTGTCCATCCCCAGCACAGGGTCCTTTACACCCGCAGCTGTGGCAAAGCCCCACATGGGCAGGAGCAATGGGCTCAGCCTTCAGCCCTTCTGTAAGCAGAACTTAAAAGCAGTTGTTTCCCCTGCACTTAATGAAAAGCTAGAGAGAAGAAAAGGCCAGTGATTAGTAACAGTAGCCAGTTAATTGACAGAAACGTTAAAAAAACCCTTTGATAATCCCGTGGCGAATGTCAGAATGGGACTGTGACAATGACAGCTTTGGAATATGCACTCATCTGGAAAAGCAGCTCCGGTATTGACCAAATTGCTACATCTATTTCAATGTGACTTTGCATTTCTCATCAATCTTCAGCAAAGATTATATCACAGGAACCTGTACTATATGATTTTTGACTCTGCAGTCTTAAAAATCTGCTAAGGTATTGGCTGCTCTTGGCTGGGACTGGTGCACACTTCATTGGGTTAGAAACTGCCTGGATAGCTGGGCCCAAAGAGTCGTGGTAAATGGAGTCAAATCCAGTTGGAGGCCGGTCACTAGTGGCGTCCCCCAGGGCTCGGTGCTGGGGCCGGTCCTCTTTAATATCTTCATCAATGATCTGGACGAGGGCATTGAGTGCACCCTCAGTAAGTTTGCAGATGACACCAAGTTAGGTGCGTGTGTCAATCTGCTCAAGAGTAGGAAGGCTCTGCAGGAGGATCTGGATAGGCTGCACCGATGGGCTGAGGTCAACTGCATGAAGTTCAACAAGGCCAAGTGCTGGGTCCTCTACCTGGGGTACAATAACCCCAAGCAGAGCTACAGGCTGGGAGATGAGTGGTTGGAGAGCTGCCAGGCAGAGAAGGACCTGGGAGTGATGGTGGACAGTCGGCTGAATATGAGCCAGCAGTGTGCTCAGGTGGCCAAGAAGGCCAACAGCATCCTGGCTTGTGTAAGAAACAGTGTGACCGGCAGGACTAGGGAGGTGATCGTCCCCCTTTACTCAGCTCTGGTGAGGCTGCACCTCGAATACTGTGTTCAGTTTTGGGCCCCTCGCTACAAGGACATCGAGGTGCTTGAGCGAGTCCAGAGAAGGGCGACGAAGCTGGTGAGGGGCCTGGAGAACAAGTCCTATGAGGAGCGGCTGAGGGAGCTGGGATTATTCAGCCTGGAGAAAAGGAGGCTCAGGGGTGACCTTATCACTCTCTACAGGTACCTCAAAGGAGGCTGTAGCGAGGTGGGGGTTGGTCTGTTCTCCCACGTGCCTGGTGACAGGACGAGGGGGAATGGGCTTAAGTTGCGCCAGGGGAGTTTTAGGTTGGATGTTAGGAAGAACTTTACCGAAAGGGTTGTTAGACATTGGAACGGGCTGCCCAGGGAAGTGGTGGAGTCACCATCCCTGGAAGTCTTTAAAAGATGTTTAGATGTAGAGCTTAGGGATATGGTTTAGTGGGGACTGTTAGTGTTAGGTCAGAGGTTGGACTCGATGATCTTGAGGTCTCTTCCAACCTAGAAATTCTGTGATTCTGTATCTTATCAAGACAACTACAGCTCCCCTTTTTGCTCCTGTATGTTGCTCTGGGAGCCTTGTACTGAAGCTGTGCACGCCAAGCTGTGCAGGCAGAGCCAGCAGGGCTCCTCTGGGCCTCAGAAACAGCCTGGGGCCTCCAAGGGTGAGGGACAGAGGGAATTTGTGTGAGCACACCAAGCGCGGGGCCGTGCCTGGGCAGAATGGGGTTGCCTGGTGTCACTGATGACACTCCTGTATTGCTGGGGCTGTTTGGCTTGGGGGATCCAGCACACCCGCCCAGGACAGCTGACAATGAATCACTGGACAGCACTGATCTAACATCCCTACCTATGGAAATTCATCCCTGGTGCATCCCTTTTGTGGGAGCAGGTATGGAGCCTGTCGTTACACGTTTCCAGTTGTTCCACATTGGTCTTGTACTGACAAAATCCCCAGGGTTTGCAGCTGCAGCTGGTCAGTGGCAGGTCACTGACTGGCAGTGGGGAAAGCCAGAAACAGGACTTCTGTTTTTGATGCCTCAGAAGCAAGTATCTGAATCTGGAAATGAAATTGGAGTTTCTTGCCAGAACTTAGCAATAAAAATGTGATTGAAACATGTCTCACGTGTCAGGCCAAATTTTACTAAGCCTTTCCTTTGGGAAAAGGTAGAGATTTCTAGGGTGGATCATGGTGGATATAAAAGGCTAGAAACATCTCTTTTCACTTCTAAGCTGTGTGTGAAGTAAGCAGAAACATGTTTCAGTCAAAAGGCTGAAACAATTTAATCCTCCCTCCTAGCCACTGGTATAATTGTAGGCCAACTCAGAGCTAGGCGTTAGAGATCAGACCTTTCTGCAAGCATAACTGGGCTGTAGTGAGGAAAGGAAATATTCCCACCAAGATCCTACAGGGCTGAGCAGAGCAGATTATTTTTTTGTTTTCCTGCCACTGTTAATATGCAGAGCTAAGCAAGTTCTGTAAAGCTCTGCTGTTCTGTTTTAACTCATCCAGACACCTGGGATCTGTCAGGAGTTAATGGGTAAGGGTTAGTAGTTGCCAGCCCAAATTTTCCCCGTCTGTGAATCCTTTTCCCAGTTGAGGTTGCTGCTCTGCTGAACTGTGGCTGGTGTACTGTCTCACAGTAAAATACCGCAAACTGTAGTATTGTGAATTTGTCGAAAGCACTTACAGGCAAAATAAGTGTCTGCTGGAGGGATGCATGTACTTCCTTTGCCATTGTTTAGGCAGGTAAACACAGGGGCAGTGGCTCTAGTGGAAAAAACAAACACAATGGTCTCCATATTCTCTAAAACCCTGTCATTGCTGGCTGCTGATAATTTTCTAGTTGAAAATAATGCAGAGGAGCAGACCTGTACTGTGCAGAGATTCTGGCCTCCCAGGTGAATTTAGTCTTTTGTACTTTAGTTGAAGCATTAAATGCAATTATTTCTAGCAATTTTGAATCAATTTTGTTAGTTCCTGAGGCTTTTTCCACACATCATCTTACTGAGATAACAGCCAGCTGGGCGTGAAACCAAGAAGAAAAGCATGAAGAAAAAAATGTAAGGCAATAAAGAATATCAAATGAGCACAAATATGGGAAAAAGAGATAGAAAGTCTATTCCCCTCCAAACTGTAGACCTGTGAAAACTGTTTTTAAGCCTGATCCACTGTTAGTAATCTCACTGCTGTTGTCCTCTTTCTCCTACAAAACATTCCTGTGCATGGCAGATTGAACTGGAATCAGGAGATAAATCCTCTTTAAATAAGCAGCACTTTCTAAATTGTTTCTGAGCATGGCATGTGGGCCTTGCACAGCTCTGCTGCCCAGAAGGCATCTTTGGGAGAATAATGGGAACTATTGCACTGCACTCCGGACGCCAGCAGATCTGCGAGGGCTCGCCTATAGCTTTGTAGTAGCTGCCAGAATCGCATCTGTTACCTGTTGGGGTGGTGCTTAATGCCTCCGATCTAAACCAGGTGTCAAATTTAGCAGAGTTCAGTCTGTAATGCATAAACTCCTACAGGAGCTTGAAATGTGGTGTTTAGACGGAATGCATCTGTTCAATGCCCTTTATCTCTGTCCTTCACAAAAGACCATCAATTCTCAGCTGAAAAACAGTGCCCCTGTTTTTGTATTTGGTGTTTGGCTCTGCAGGATATCGAAGGTTCTCGTGGGAATGACCTTACAAACTCATCAGTGATAAAATTCTGCAGAAAATCACAGTGCTGCTCAATTTACATTGTGATACATGGAGCTGGGCTGTTGTAATAAACTTGTGGTTCCCTGTTTTTGTGCCGCAGTGAACTCTTGATTCCGAGCCGTGAAATAGCTGAGTTTATGCATGGCAATGCAGATAGAATTGATGCATTAGAGTTCAGCAGGTTATCATTACTGTAGAAATAGATAATGATGTATCTTCTAATTAGGAAAAATACTCAGTGGTTAGGGTGAATTAAAGGCTAGAGCTGATTTGACCCCAATCAGTACAAGTGAGGATATAGTGCTTCATCACGCAAACCGTGCTGATAGTATCAGGGTCCAAAAGCCATCTGCTTCTTCTAGTCTTTAAAAGAAATGTACTCAAGGGTGTTTCTAGGACTGTTCTCTTTCAATCTTTGGTCTTTCATGCAAATGGGAGTGAGTTGAGATTCTTGAGTGCAACCACTTTAACTCTTACTTAAGTCACTGTAATGTTCAACTCCAGTTGAGGAAAATCTTAGCATGCTGGCAGATCTGCTGCCCGGATGATGCCTGCCTACTAACCACGTCTGGCCTGGGAGTTGGAGATTATACATTAAAATATGAAACCCATTTCTTCATCAGCCATACTTTAGGGACATCTGTGCATTTGCAAATTGCATTACAAAGAGCTAACAAATGATCAGGTTACTCGTTTTTACTGCTTCTAAGATTCTTATTTAGCTTGAAGTAAACTAAAATTGAATTTATCTCATTGAATGTAACATTAATAAAAGGTATTCAAACATATTTCACAGTATTATGACAAAATGCAATCTAGCAATTGTGAAGTATTATAAGCTATGTAGTAGTCAAAGAGGTAGAGGTAGTTTTAAATACAAATCATAAGAAATTCCTTAGTAAGGGGTTTTGTTTTGGTCAAAGGGAAGAGAATATTTGCAATGAAAAGACTGGTATAAAAAAGTGCGGCTCCAGTTTTATCAGATGCCTCCTAGTGAGAGATGTCATTACTCACTGGATTTTGAGGCCACTCTTTTTCATGTCTGATTTCTGTTAAGCCAGGCAGTGCAAGGAAACTGTTATTCTTCAGCAGGACACTTCCACATCGAGACAAAAACTCACCTCTGGTATCAGCCTATGCAGGGAGTACCTGAAACTGTTTATCCTTCTCTCCTGTTTCTCACTGTCTTTGGAATTAATTTTATCCTACAGGATGTGGGAAAGATAAAGAAAAGGCAGTCTCCTGAAAGCAAGGTTTGTCACTGTTTCCACCACTTGCACAACATGGCTGTTTTTTTCTCCCATACACTCAACAAAGGGAACAGAGAGGTAAACAGAAATACTTTCAACATTTTGCACTGCCTTCGGTAAAGCAGAAAGGTGGATGTGAGAAGCATGAACACTGAAAGATAAGAGGACGTGATGATGAATTGTCATGAATGATGAATTCACAACCTCAGTCCCATAGGGTCCTGAAAAGATGAAACCAAGTATAAAAGTATTTTACAGTCTTGCAATAGCTTTTGCAAGTTGAACTTAGAGAATTTAACTTGCTTTTATTGAAATGTTCAATTACCTGTGAAGGTCTTAGAGATAATTATAGCCTTTGTGTTCAAAATATTTCACTTAGGGATGAAGCCATTCATTTCTAATGGAAGTTATTCCAGGAAGGTATACAAAAAGGTATACAAAAGCCTGACTTAAACTTACTGTATGCTATTTGATAGAGAAAACCCTGCTTTCACATAAGCTGAAATATGTTTTTAAGGAATTTACGGGCTAGTCTAGAGCATTGTGAAGTTCAAAAACATGATTGAGCTTGCACATACTTAGCTCAAAAAATATTTTGATTCTATTAGTAAAATCATAATTGTACCCAGGTAAATATATCAGCCTAATTGGCATTTTTCCTGAACATAACAAAAAATCCCACTAATTATTTTAGTTCTTGTCATTCTCTCAGAGTCTTGGCATCCCAAGTACTGGAAGACGAATCCCTTGAGAGAGACTGCAGGAAGTTTATTCACAGCAGCAATCTCTTGTGTAAACATATCTTCCCCCATGTGACTTGACCTGCAGAGGAAGTAAGGCACACCTACGGAAAGTGGGGCTGATGCAGGAGGTTTGCAAGAACATGAGCACAGCTTTGAAAAGTTGCTCGGGCAGGGGGTGATTCTTACCATGGTTGCACTGTGCAGCTTTTCATTTGCCCGTTCAGGTCTTGCTTGCAATATGTTTGGATTGCTGAGTATTGTGTTTGCATCGCAACTGTGCAGTGAGGGCCTGTGCAAAATATAATCTTTGTATTGCAAATAAATATAGAACTTCTAGTTACATTTCTCCTGAAAACTAGTTTAAAAAGGTAGGTATTATCCATATTCCACTTGTGTTGGAAAAAAAATATCAGATAAGGAAGTCTTAGTCATAAGGTCTAAATGTGGATGAGAACTTTTCAGGTAATGTATTGGATGTCTTACAAGAATATTAAACTTGATTTAGCTGCTACTAATCTGACTTTATGAGTTAGTAAAAGACTATCATGGTTAAATGAGTTAAATATAACAGTTTTCTAATTTGTGCCTTTTTATTTGTCATAAATCTAAAAGAAATACAAATAAATAAAAGTACAACCCATACTCCATTTATCAGCTGAAAACATCCAAAATGTGAATTGCACAATATTTGCTTATTCTGAGCAAAAGGAACCCCTTACTTGTACAACACTTCCCTGTTCCAAAAACAGGGAAATAACCTTGGACAAACTCTCCATATTAAAGCAGCTTTTTTTTTTTTTTTAGTTGATAAACATTGGCAAGAAAGTCTTATAAAAATAAAAGCTTTAAAATTTAATAATATATAAGAATGCATTATGTATCTAACTGCAAAGTATATTGTAAACACATTTTGGAAAGGCAGATAATTCACTTTTCTTGTTTTTCTTTTGTAGTTCTACACTATGCAACAATTTACCCCTAAAAGGATTAGCTAATACTGAGTTTTGATTTTGTACTACTTAATTTAGCTCTTTAAAAGTTTGTATTGCTTGCGCTTACCTCTTTTTGGTAGAGAGGAGTCTCTCTTCCTCAGCCAATTATTTTTCACTCCCTTGGGCCCTTCCCTGCTTAGGCAGCTGTACAGAAACTCTTAAGAATCTGAAAACAGTTGCTAAAGTTGGATCTGGAGCCCTTCAAGTGAGCAAATACATTAAATTGAACTGTTTCTGTTTACTACAGCTGTACCCAAGGTCAAAACGCTCAAGACAAGATGTTTTGATCATAGACAAGGTTTAAAAAGGATTAGAAATAAATAATACAATAATTTGTTTGGTAACTGTTTAAATTCCAGTTACCAAACAAAAATTGGGACTGAAAATTGGATGGGCCATTCTCCTTGGCTTCTGTACTTCAGTCCCTTACCTCTGGTTTCTCACGGGTTCTGTTTTAATGAAATAAAGTTAAAAAGCCCATAACTGCCTGTTATGGGCTATTTATTTTAAAATACTTCACAGTTCTGTATATTTTCTCTGTATCTGCAAGTAAATCAGTTTTTACTTCCAAAAGACTTTTTTTTTTTTTTTTTTTTTTTTTTTTTTTTTTTGCTAAATGTCTCCGTTCTGGGCAACCAGCTTGGTGGACCTTGGTCTAGGGCTCCTTGGGTGCGAAAGGCATGCTCCAGTCACTTCCATCATTGCTGTGGGTGTACTGGGTGCTTCTGAAAACAAACAAACCAAAACAACAACAGCAACAACAACAAAGTTTCAGTAGTTATCATACAGAAATGTAGAATTCTTTTGAAAATTTGACTTTGAGGCTACTCGAGTTCATACAGCAATTTCATAGGAGAACCAGGATGCAAAACTGTGAACCCCAACTTTGCAGCCTTATCTTCACTGGACCATGGAAGCGAGGACCATTAATTTTCATGTGAAAAGAGTTTTTGTTCAGGGTGAGCAGTGCAACAGCTGTATTCAGCGTGCTGCTTGACTGCATCTTGTTAATACAGTGTTACGTTGACACGCCTTTTATCCAGGATCGTAATCACCATTTCGCATCACTGGTGGTGTCAACTGAGTGCTTGTAATTCTGAATTCTTCTGCCTTTGCTCTGAGCTGAGGAATAAGGCTTTTAGCCTTTCCTGAACTGCTTGGCTGAGGGGCTTGACAGGAGTCTGTTGGCCTTTCTGTTCTCCTCTCAGGATCATTAAGCTCACACATGAAATAGAGGCTAATCTTTAGTGTGCTCGGTTCTGCTAGTCCTCCCTAAAGACTACTGCGAGGGCACTGAAGCATTAATTGACTAATTTTGGGGATTGTGTCAGAACATTGTGTCATCCATTTTGATCGTAAGCTCCATCTTGATGTTCCAATGGATTTGAACACATCAGGAAGAGCTTTCTTGGCAGCTAAATACATTGTGTTCGTGTGATTAGGTTGGCCTGTCCCATGCAGCGCTCAGAAAATAATCTGCTGTTGTAGCATTTTCAGTGCACTCACTTAATGACCAGCAGCGGTGTTTTTCTGCTGAGAGATGCTCATGACAGGCAGTGCTGTCTGCTGATCGCCAAGACACAGTATCAGTGAGAGACTCGGGCCCTGGGGCAGCCGTATGGATGGCTGGCCCAGCTGGGGGTCTGTCTGGCTCGCCTCCTGACCGTGGTGGCGGCAGCCAGTGGCTGGGATTTTGTCAGCTCCCAGCTCACATTTCTGAGTGCTGCAGCCTTGTGATTGTGTCCCCGGGTCTGGCTGCCCCACTGACCTCAATCGCTTGGGACCTAGATGTTCCCATGCTGAGATGGAGCTGCTGAGAGGGAAAAGGTGTTGGCAGGGAACCCAGAAAAGGAGTGTCTAGGATAAAGATATTAGAGATTAGTCTCTGCACTGTTAGAGTGATATTAAGCTGCTAAGTTGTCCCACTTTCTAAGTCTTTTTCATAATGCTGCTTAAAATAGAAGTAATCTGACTACCTGTGTTTGTATCAGCCTTGATTGGTACAGCATGAGATAATGAAATAATGCATCAGCAGACTCCGATTTCTCTCTGCCAGATTTTAACCTTTCCTTACACTCAGCCTGTTTCTTCACCCTGGATTAACATAAATGCAAATGCAATTCAATTTTCTAATGAGAAATTGACCCAGGCTCTCTGCTGTAAAATAAAGTGAGTGGACAGTCACAATCAATTAGGGTCAGTATGGCTAAGTCAAAAAAAATCCATATGTATGCCGTTATAGAACATCTATATCTGGTTATGTGTCTTAGAGACTTTCATCTTTTGCTTAGAGTGTCAGACACAGGGTAGGGTTATCCATGCTGAAGCTTGCATGGCAGATGCTTAGGAGAATGAATCTATGAGCTTTCATTTCACACCGTGTTGAGATGATTTTCATTAGAGAAATTAGACAATGGTACAAATGTCACATGCTTTATTGCTAAGGCCTGTGATGTGAAAAAAAGCTGTTTTTTTTTTGTTTTTTTTTTTTTTTTTCCCACTGGTTGTATTAATCTGCTGAAAAGAAATCAGTGAAGTTTCCTGAGCTCTTCTGTATCATTTGTTAATCCAAAATGTCTGAAAGCAGTATGATTCACAACGGTTGTTTAGGATGTCTAAAAATATCCAGAAGCAAGGTCAGACAAGAACCTTACATGAAGTCCTAACCATAAGGTGTAAGAATCGCAGGCTGCCCAATGCAATAGCGATTGAAGTCTGGCCCAAGAGGTATATCCTTCATTAGGTGGTGTGAAGAGAAAAGAAATTCAGGGAGGTGTATGCCTCCCCGTCCTCCATGTGAGCATGAGTGGATATGGCAGAAAAGCTCCCACATCTGGTGAGGTGTTTGCCGTCTTGTGGTTGAGCAGGTCTCCGCTTTCCTCTCCCTCTTCTCACCACCTCACAGGGCAGGGTTAGCTCTGTCCTTGCCAAAAATTGCAGACACGGTGCCTGCTTTCCAATGCAACATAGGGAGAGCGGAGCTATGCTCAGCTAACATGCATGAATAATGAATAACGTGCTGAAGATGCTCAGACTCAATCCCTATAACCTTTGTAAATCATCGAAAGACTTAGTAATGCTTCTGCTTTATAATAGAAATTTACAAAAGGATGCTCTTTATCATTCATCTTAGAAATTTTAGAGCTGCTCTGCTTTGAGAGAGAAAATCTCACCGCGTTGACCTAACAAGATTTTCTGGCATACATATGCAGGCTGTATTTTGTACCTTTGGCTTTGGCTAAATGTTTCCAAATTATGAAAACTGCAGCTATGATTGCCTGTTGTTAGTAAACAATCACAGCTCCAGGAGACTTCTAATTCATAGCTGTGCTCTCTAGGACCCACTGGGAACAGTCCTAGATGGAGTGCAGACAAACAAACAAAAGATATTTAGGATTATACTGTAATATTAAGCCACAGACCCGGTAAGACGTAGAAGATTCTGACCATCTCAATTTGTAGTTGTGTGCTTAATTGCTTCAGCTTTAAATTCTCCCAAAGGAAGGATTTATCTTAGGCCCAGAAATAAATGGGATGGTATACAGATGCTGACAAACTACATGCATCTGTGGAGTAAAATACAACTTGCATAAAGAAGTCAGAGTGAGTAAAGAGCCCATGGATCACAGTGACAATAGAATTACCGAGAGGAATGAGGACACATCACAGACTATACTGTAGTCATTGTATAGGACAGCAATAAAAAAACCACGATGCTATTTGAGTACAGTACATGATGATATAGCTAAAGAATGGAGCACAATATATGTACCCCTATGAAGGGAGTCATATGTTTGGGTTTTCCTGAATAATGAGTGCACAGCCATTTCACTACAGCATTTCTCAGACCTGGTTTCATGTGCACTGGGTACTAACTGGCAGTAACTGTGGTGGCTACTGAGGAAGGAGCATCTGAGTATTCTCTTGTCTTGCTGCTGTTATTCTGCATCTCAAGGAAAAGGCAATTTCAAGAAATTGTTGATGTTTTTCAAATAAAACAAAAAGTATGAAAGACAACACATGTATTAAAATATATGTTGATATACAATGCATTTCAGAATGGATCTGGGTGCTGTTGTGTCCAGCTGTGACTGGGCTATAAAGAAGGATTGTACCAAATCGCTAATAGGCCAAGAACAGAAGCTGTAGCAGCCAGGGCAGCCAACAGCATCTTTTATGTTTGTTTTGAGACACGCCACAGTTCCCAGCACTGCAGAATGCTTCTCCAAAGCAAGGCTGCTTTGCCTGTCCTAAATTTAATCTAGTGGAAGAAATCTTTTAGATTATTGCTTTGTCCTTTACTGACCCTCAGCTCTTACCGGCAGGTCTTGGTGCCAATATCTTAATTTTTCATTTTATGCTGCTTGCTTTAACAATGTGTTCTTTGGCAGTCAGCCATGTCTACAGCACTCTACTATTAAAATGCCTGCTCTCTACTGCAGCTGTCCATTTGCTTTATGGACTGATCAGCCAGCAGAGTGCAATTTAAGAGAATAGGAATAAGTAATTGTTGAGGGCACAAAGTATCAGCAGATTTGTTGCATGCAGGTCTGTCCTTCAGAGATTTTTGAACATGACTTGTCATACTACATGTTTATTTTTTAATTAGTGCATTACATGGAGAGGAAGAATGACTTGTCAGGCTGCACACAGAGGATGAATAAAATAGTGCTGCCCTTGTGGAAATACTCTTGGTACCGAGACCACTCAGGAGTGACACAGTTGTCAAAGTGAACACAGCACATAGTACTTTCCTTACTTAAATGTTATTACAGGTCTAGAGGGCAGGATAATTTGAATTGGTAATGGCATTAGCTTTCTTGTTTAAATAGAGCAAGAAGATGATCGGTTCTTAGGAGACACTTGCCTACTAGATTTTCTCTTGTAATTACTGGGGTCTTACTGGACAAACCAAGCTGTAAACTGGGTATTTAGGTGAGAGGCATTTCACAAAATGTCCTATTTGCCTATAACAACGGATGCTAAGAGAAACAATGGAGAGAGTGGCTTACTAAACTAATGAAAACAAAAACATCGACTGATAAAACCCAAGGACTGGCTTGACATCATGTCTGGTAAACAAGGGAAGAATAGAACCAGAAATTAATGGATCATAATTGATGTGTCGGGAATTAGAGCCAACTAGCAGACAGGGTGCCGGGGGGATGATTCTGCTCCACATCTTTTCTGGTCATTAAAAAGTGTGGGAAGTGGCTGTGGAGAAGAGCTGGGAGGGTGGAAGGAATTTTTCTGTCATGTTTGCCATCCTTAGTATCCCTGGGATTTAGAGAAGTCCACCTGCTTTCCCCCCACACCCTTCTTGTAACTGCATTGTTTCTGGGCCTGATCCAGGGATATGCACTGATTAGAAAAGCCAGATATGGAATATCGAGATTGCCATCTTAACCAGCAAACAAAACCTGAGAAGAATTTTCTGTTTTCCTTCTCTGCTTTTTGTCCTCTCATCTTTTACTTAAAAAACAATCAATCAAACAAAAAACATTTACTTGATTTGTTTTAGCGAGACATGACTTGCTGTGTCTCAATATCCCCCTAAGCTGATGGCCTGTAAAGCAGTTAAAAGCAATGACTGAAATGGCTCAGCAATGGGGTACATTTGCCAAGTTTCAGAGTAGTCAGTGTGAATGAGTGCTTGAATTCCTCCCTCCAAGAGTAAGTTGGCAAGATATATAAATAAATATATATGATATATAAATAGATGTAAAAAATCAAGGCAGGAGAATGAATGATAAAAATAAGCAAAACAAGCAGAACACAGATCTATTTTATTTACTTAAATTTAGGTAGAAACAGGAAAGCATCAGACCTGTAATAATGATTTTTTTTTTTTCCCACAATAAGAAAAAAAGACAGAAGATCTTAAGTATAGTCTCACTCTCCCTCTTCCCCCAGTTTATTTGTAAGCTGGCAAATACACAATTTGCTACACTAATCAAAATATAGCCTCCTGCTGTTGTCTACATTTTGATATGGAAATGTATTCTGACTTGTATGTATCATTTTACAGAACCCAGTCTTGCAGACCAAATATAAAAAACACTTACTAATCAGTTTCTATTCTTTCTGTTTACTATACACATTGATGAACTTTTAGTGTTAACTTCATTCCCTGCTGGCAGTGACAAAAGACCATCTAATATAGCACTTGAAACATATTATTAGCTTTGACTGAGTAAATTTTATAAGAAATTACATGCTCTAAAAAGAGATAATGCATAATAAGATCCATATCTCAAAGGAGTAGTAAAGGGAATATAGTGAGATTCAATTTGCAGTCATCAACTGGGTCACATCTCAGTGAAAAGATGTATTATTTCTGACAGACATTATGGTCCGATGACTATTAAAAGAGCAACAGAGTAAATTTTATTATCGTAGTCCAGTCTTCAGTGGTCAAACTTCCAGTGAAAGCTGGTATTCCCAGCGGGTATTAGTATTTCTGTCTTGTGACCATGTGCTCATTATAAAGCAGAATGTTAGTAGTTTTGGTTAAAAGGCTGTAATTAGACATGTCTTCTCCTCTGAAGATCTCTTAGCTTAGAGAATACAAAAGTTGGCAGGGCAGTAATTTTCCTTGCAGTGTTTCTAAAAATTGTGTAAAAATGAAGGATTTCAGTTTTCAGGTTTGTTAATCTGATACCTTTATCATCATAGCTTTCTAAATTTGTAAAAGGCCTAAATCATCTGCCACTGAATTATTAGTCATGGAAAGATCTGAAAGAATCTATCCACAAACTTGTATTCTGTTAGATTGCCTTTTTTAAAAAAAAAAATATTTCAGATTAACTTTTATTGTTAGAGTTGATGTTTGCCATCAGCTGTAGACACCTTTAGTGTTGGTGCCTAGAAACTGCCCTCAAGGTACTTCTGTGCAACAATGTGGTGAAGAAGAAGGGAGTCAGCTGAGTGGTTTTTATGATCTTTATAGTACTAAAAGATTAAGTACTTTTTTTTTTTTTTTTTAATAAAGACCCATCCCATGCCACAGACTAAACCAAAGTATTAATTCCACAATTACTTCAAAAAGGCAACATCATATCCCTAACCCTATGTATTTTGTGAAGGAAAATGGACCAATGTAGCAAGTGGTCATTCTGCAGGACCTTGCAGAGGAATGCAAGCCTACTTTAATGAAGCTTTCTTTGCAGCTATTTATCTTTGCTTGAAAGTAAAATAAAACTACTTATGAATTGTGTTAGAAACCATCCTACTAAGGGTGATGCTATAGGCAAGGTCTTCCAGGGATGAGGAGGAGGAAGCATGGTATCCACCACGTTTGGGAAGAAAATCTTAGTATCCATCTGAGGAAGAAGCATTATGCTGTAGTTTATAGTTTGTACTTGGTTTTGAAACAGTCATGCCATGCAAAGTTAACTTAATATATTTTTAAAATAAAGGTGCTGATTGATAATGAAGCCATAAATACGTGTCATTTCTTCTAAATGAGATATGTTCATTTTAGCATTGAACTTGTACTTATAACTGTATTCTTACTTACTGACAAGACATAAAAATGTAAAAAACACATAGGAAGCAGATTTTAAGGACAATTGGACAACATTAGAAAGAGGAATATGTTTGTAAAAGAAAACAATATTTTAAATGTGTGCCTAAGCACACATAATGCTACAGTAGAACTATCTGTGTAAATTAATTAGTAGATTATTCTTAGAAAATTAGTTAATTGTATTATGAACACATATAGCTAACTAAATGTGCACCTATGTTGGAACATGTCTCTGCTCTGTGCTAGCACAGAAATAAAAAAAAAAATAAAAAGTCTTATAAAGTGCACAAACAGGCATATGACTATTGAAACTATTAAGACCAAGAAGCCCAGATTCTGCAAGAACAGTTCCATGGGTAGAGCTACATATCCGTGGATCAATTAAATAACATCACTATAAATAGGCAGACACCAGATGAGCCGAGGTAAAGCTCAGCTGGTGTTAGTGGCATTTGCTGTTTGGCCAATGGCTTTTCTTTGCAGGATTGTGGCATTTAAGCAGCAGCTCTTAAGAAATTGTTACAAAACCAACCTGATATCAAAAGAACGTATTTCAATTCTACTATCAGTTAAATTTGATGAAAGATATGATTTCCCACAAAATATTTTTCAAGGTGAAGGGAATTAACTTGTACATGGTGTTGAGTATATTGCCCACGCCTTGAATTTCAGGAGCAACCATAAGAAAAAATTCAGGCCATTCAAAAAACCGTGTTGGTTACATCATGTATCAGTCTTCATCTTGCTCATTCAGTAAAGTACTGACTCTGTAGCCTGTTTTTCTTGAAGCTATCTAACAGTAGGTAATGTAAACAAAAGACACTGAATGCTAGTAAAGCAGTTTGAATTTTGCAAAGCAATAAGGCACTGATGTGAGAAAGAGAATCTAACTCATAATTCACATTTTATACCTGTATTACTATTAAATGTGTAGTATGTCTTGGTGATTTACACTGTTGGGGTTCCAGGCAAAACAATAATGTTTCCCGATATGCCCTTAACCAAAATCTTAATGTTTAAAATTTATTTATGGAACCACATTCATTTAAGCCATAATTCTGTAGATTCCCTGTGCTTAAGTCAAAAGCTTCTGAGAACGGTAAATGTCTGCAGATCCATCTTGAACTTACAGCAAATAAGTGTATAGAATGCATTCATTTAAATTGTATTTCACATACAGATTTTCCCAAGCTGATACTGAATCTACAGCGTGCACCTGGAGGAGTAGCCCAGAGCTAGGAGTATCACAGGACTGCAGATCCTTGCTTAAGCTTTTTTTTAGAAAAGCCAGTAACCTTGGGCACTAATGTATTAAAATTGCCAGCTAAGTTCTGCTTTTAAAATGACAATAGACTTCCGTGACTCATGAAATGGCAGAGAAGACCTAGCACCTGTTTCTTCAGTGACTTAACAGACTAGGAGATTTACATGTAGCCATAAGCACTGAAGTAGAAAATAGATCGCAGGGCTATTATGCTTCTAGCATAATAATTCTTCTAGCATAATAATTCTAATATGCTTCTCCACCACTTCAGAAGAAAACAGCAGGACTATTTCTTTTACTTCTGTCTTCAATATTTCATGAGACCTGATCTTTTATCATCAAAATTACCTTTTCTTTCTTGTCTGAAAACACTTTCTCTGTCTCAAGTAATATATTTTTGTTTGTTTTGTTTTGTTTTTCCTTCTTTCTGATGTCTAATTCCCCTCCGTTTTCTCCCACCTTTGGACCACTCCAGGTCATCTACATCCAGATAAATACTGTTTTCTTATCTTCAATCTGGACAAATAAGGCTTAATATTCTTATCTGCAGCTCTTTCTATGCTCTTGCTACTTCCCAGAGAATCAAAAGACTGCCAGGATGCCTAGACCATAACAGAAGTACAGCCCCAGGGAAAACTGAGGTTCATTTCTGCTAGCTAGAGTCTGCACTACTACTCATGATTTGGATGCATCAGCAGCACATGCTACCATTTTCTTAGTATTGAAATGTGGCCCTTTAAATGCACAGTATTGCATTACCACTGCCAGGAGGAAAGACACAGTTATTTATTTAGGTGATTAGAACTGTAAAGAATTCTATCCTAAAGAAAATTAACACTAGAACTTTTTCCCCCATCTACTTTTTGTCATTAAGTACTTTGGAATCAGTAAGAGAATTTCAGTTGCTGAATTTCCACATTATTGAGGGTTGTCATCTGAAAATTTTCACAAGAGGTAATAAGAAGGTATCTCTTTTAAATGAAAATGCCTCCAAATCTCCCTTCCCTCTGCATACCACAGTATGTCTTGAGTTAATTGTCATTAGAAATTCTGCCTCTGAAACGAGAACTTATTTTTTTAAGTGCTTTCTGATGAACGTCAAGGAAATGATATTCCATGCAATGGTGTGTAACACTATCTCATTTACACAGCAGCTGAATCTGGAGTCTTAGGAGGAATTTAATACTA
The DNA here is from genome assembly GCA_011075105.1 of Heteronetta atricapilla. Taxonomy (NCBI): domain Eukaryota; kingdom Metazoa; phylum Chordata; class Aves; order Anseriformes; family Anatidae; genus Heteronetta; species Heteronetta atricapilla. Next base: position 7,304,400 of record CM021736.1, read on the forward strand.
TAAACATACATTGGTGCCTGCCACTGCAGGCACTGGAAAAACCACACTCCAGGTGGTCCCGTTTTCACTTTGAGAATATTCACCTTTTATCAAGCTCCTCCTTTACATGTAGGTACTGTGTTCAAACCCAGCAGCTCTCCTTGTGTTACTGATTGAACTATACAATATTTGGCCTCAATTTTTTTCAGTATATACAGTCATGTTGCCAGAGTGTCACAATATTATTGAAAAAGGATTGCAGTGGATCATATAAATGAAACATAAAAATAAAATCAGATGTCTAAAAGATGCTTGCAATCAAATACCCTGTTCAAAGTGATATTAAAAGATGGAGAAAAGCCAGGCATTCCATAAAAGCTTAGCCACCTCTCTGTGCATTCTTTGTAGGTTCACTACTTCCTAAGTGCTTATTTACTAATACTTTCATTATGTGCATCATTGTGGTCTGTTAGTTCTGCATGTTAGCTGCATTCTCAGTGGAGGTTTCCTTTTGCTCGTTTGTGTTGTCTTCTTTTTCTGCATCTCCGAGAATCACATGCATCTCAGTCATGCCTGTTTAATCACCACCAGTTAGGTGAATATCCCCCAACGGTTCTTAGTTTACTCATGGTTATTATTGTTACAGCTTTCTTACATTAAGTGTATTGGATTTTATGTTCTTTCTCCACACCGCTTTGGTAGGGCATAGAGTTTCATGCTGGGTGTTATGTGGTTTGGTCATAAACACTGATCTGAAGTGAGGAACTGTGGATTCCAGCCCTGCCACCACCACCAGCTTGCCAGTTTGACCCTGGCACCTTCTGTACCCCAATTTATTTGAGATGAATTAGAAATAGCCTTACCCCTGCTGAAACGTATTCTGAGGATATGCTCATGTTTGCAGAGCACCAGTAGTTCCCTGATTACAAAGGATCTAGAGGGCAAAGTATTTTTCATAGTTATCTTTATAGTGAGACAGGAAGAACAGTTTTACTCACAATTTTGCATGTAAGTTTCGGTCTGCCAGCATTTTCTAATTGATTTTTCATGATGTGGATTGAAGACCTATTTTTAGCCATTAAAATGCCAGTCATGCTGCTTAGAATTTGTCCTTGAGCCTTGTGACAACCATCTGAAGCATATCCACTATTATTTATTGCATGCATTTCTAAAATAGTTCAGTCTCTTTCCAGCTTGCTGCTGTCTACTGTTAGTAATTATTAACTCAGAGAAAAATACCTTCAGCATCTCCTGGTTAGAAAAACCTTCTTAGCAAGCAAAACCTTGCTAAGTCTCTTACTGGATAGATCAGCATTTGAATCTCTGGTGCCAGTATTTCTGTCAGAATCTCTCAGGATGATGCCTTCAGAAGTCCATGAATGAAGGGTAGGCACCAGCTTATAAGAATAAAATTTCTTCTATTTTGTCTTTGCGAGAATCCAGCTTTCTTATTTACCAGGAAAGCAAGTCCTTAGCACTCACTGCAACTGAACTATGTTGACTTTGACAGAAGTTTCCAGACAGATCAAGTGGTAAGGAAAGACCTTGGGCAGAGTGACAGATTATCCTCCAGCTGATGTTGAGGCAGGTCAACCAACCCCACCTGGAGTAGTGATCGGTATCAACCTGTATAAATTGTACCTCCAATAGCCCAGAGTTGCCATGGAGGAATCATCCGACTATCCACTTACATTGTCCAGATGATTCCCAATGCCTAGAACAACTTTTTTAATACACACACACATATATCAGGATACACGTAAAAGTAACATTTTATATAAATATATTTGTATTTATACACGTGTTTATGCATATATAAGCATAATTTTCCTGAGTAACTAGAGCTAACAAAATAAAGAAAAGAGGGGAGGGAGTAAGTATAAAAGAGAAAAAAAATCTTTGTAAGATACAAAACATTTTCTGATATAATATTTCATGATTTTTTCCAAGTGACTATGATTTTGAGAAAACAGGGTAACTGTATTTAATGTTCCAGTGGAGCTCTGAGACAGTCAGTTAATTATTGAGCTATACTGGTTAAGTAGGTCACGTAAATTCAGATAAGGTCAGCTCTTTTCTCGGTGCATATGCTACTGCCATGTACACGAAGAGGAAAAGCAATTGCATCTTTTAATCTGCATCTCTGAGCTCTTTGTTTTTCATTGCCATTTAATACTGAAAATATAATCTGATCACTGAAAAATGGAATTTCAACTTTCATTTTTTATCTATGGATGCTTTCACATGTTCAGACAAGAAAGATCAGGGTCAAATATATAAATAAAATAAAACTGTTTCTGAAGTCCTGAACTGTATTTTGAAAGTACTGTTTGCTATTGGAACAGTCAGTTTTTTTTTTTTTTTTTTTTTCATCTCATCAACTAAAAATTTGCATATAAAAATGTAATATGATTGAAGAAGTATTCATGGAAAGAATATCACTTTAATTCCTGTCTGCAGTCTGCTTCAGCTATGAATCAAATTTCAGAAAATGTGCAATCCCTCTTAAAAGGATCCTCTCTGCGATGAGATAAATGAGAATGAATTAACCTCAATACTTTCAGTTATTAATATCTCATGCAGTTGCCTAGTCAGTGGGAATTTTCCCTACGAAGGAAAGGTGGGATTAATCTGCAAGTCTGTCTATCCTAGGTTTCTTGTGAAGTCTCAACATATTTCAGAATATCTGTCACCGGGAAAAATAATACTTAAAGAAACAAAATTATTGTCTCATAAAGGTAATATTGGACACTCCTTAGTCATTCTAAAGCAGAATAGCATGTGCTACAATGAAACATAAGGAGGTAATTCAAGGCTCTTAATTTAAGAGGTTGATGGGACATTGTATAATCAAGCTGTTTTTAGGACTGGTAAAATTATTGGCAATCCTAGTGGAGAGGATGACTAGAATCAAACTGGTGTGTTTCTCTTAGCTGTCTTGTCACTTCAAGGTAGAGATTAATCTCAGTATAAATGAACGACTCTGTTACAAATTTTGCGTTTATTTTTTGTGCTAACAGCAAGTACAAATGTGGTCACTGCACCAACAGGTATCTTCTGTCATTTCTAACCAATTTTTGAATGAGGCTCAAAAGGATCATGTTCTTTGCTTCTGGATGCTGAGTGATGCTGACAATCTCTCCCTGTGGATGAATGTTAAGATGAATGCTGTCAGATGAAAACAAATACATACGTGTGATATGCTTATGTATGTATTCTTTTGCTATTTGCTTTATGTTTTATTTCTTACTATGTATAGCTCTATTGCTTTGCTGTCCATGGCACTGTAGGCTGATTATAAGTAGATTATTACTTCTGCATATCACAGGATTAAAGACCATAATGATATTGTAAAATGGAGGACACGTGCTATACAAACAAAAACACTGCATCTTTATTAAACTTTTTTTTTAATTTTTTTTAAGGATGGTGCTATTTGAACTGTTAGTAAATAGCAAAATTTACCACATCAGCTTAGGATAAGCACTCATTTAAAACAGGATCTTTTACTCTTTTACAATGATGTTTATATAAAGATAAGCTGTACAATGCCAAATATATTTAAATGTTTTTATTGAGTCTACAGAGATTTTATTAAATTCCAGTCAACTTTTCTCATTATGTTAAATTTGGAGGGAGTTACTAGAAACATAAGTCTAAGTTATTTTCTCTACTGTGTCACTGAATGGTGTCTTCATAGGTTAGATTTAAAAAAAAATCCCCCCCCACTAGATATATAACAGTGTCACTAATGGAAAGATATTTTTTGACTACTGACATTATCAGTCAACATTTCAGTTGCAAAATATGGGAAAAAATATTTATCCAGCCTGATTTAGAATCATTTTTATTTATACAAAAGGATACAATTTCCATACATATAACTCAGGCTGAAATAAAAGCTTTTAGTTATGTTTCAGAATCCTGAACCTTCCTACTGACTCAGTGGAAATGACTGACTCAGTGGAATACATTTGTATTCCTTGGGGCTTTCGGCATATATGATTACAAGCTAAGTTGGAATAAAAAATAAACTCTATCAGACTTAAATGAAATATATACTGATTTGTTTTAACAGATACTGAGGGGAACATATTTAAAAATGAATGAAATATGGCATATTTGGATTTTAGACACGTACAATATGATTTTAATTGCTGTCTAGAAATGCTTTTGCATGTTTTTGAAGGTGACATGCTGTAGAAATATGGCCACTAAAGTCGTGCAGAAAAAATGGCATTATTTTACAAAGTAGTTTCAAATAGACTGTTTAAGTAGTTTAACTAGACTGCTTCAGTAGTTCAACTAGTCTCTTAGACCTAAGGAGGTCTATGTTATTTATACCAACAGAGTGTTTTGAAGCATTATGGGTGGTTAGCCCTTAGAAGAAAGGGCAACAGCAGCAGAAGGGTATAAAGATAGCCTGAGGCAGGTTTTAACAGGACTATACTAACTGGTACAGGCTACTTCTGCTACAGCTCTGCCAGAGTAAAGAAAGGATAACGTCAAACACATGATAAAAACATAGGAACATTGTCTTAGCACATCCAAGGTAAGATGTGTGAGCCAATTATTTAAATAACAAAGCAGCTGTGCAACTGTTAATGAATAGTTTTTCATTTACACATTCTCCTGTGCATGTATGTAGAAATCAGTGGATGTCACTAATACCTGAAAGCATCTGAGATGCTCAGAACTTCATTTCCATAAGCTCAGTATTTCTTTCAACTAATTATGAAAAATACAGGACTAAGTATGAAGTATGATTACGCTATCACATAATTCAATGGAATGAGTTTCAGCTAATCTCTGCGTTTTTCCACATGTACACAAAAGAAGATACAATGATGGTGAACTATTGTAAAGACCTCAACTTTCAACAAGCAGAATTTTCTATTATTATTTTATTCTTACATAAGTATTTTATTATTATTTTATTCTTACATAATTATTTATTGTAGAATGATACAAAGTTTTGTTACGTGTGGCTCTACTGCATGGAATTAATAAATACACACACATCTGAGCACAGTTGTGCAGATAATTCTGTATGTAACGTTAGTCTGTTCTTTTCCTTCTTTTTTATCTCAGGAAACAAGCTCATCACCTTTTTGAACTTGTTTTAATACACATTTTAAGGTACTATAAAAATGAAGTTATTTGTGTAGTTTACAAAAGTATGAGTTGAGAGACAATAGGTAATTCTAGAGACAATAGATCTCCAGTATTAAATTAAAACATGGAAAATGCAAAGGATTTACTCCTTGATGAAAGAACTCCTTGCAGAGACAGAGGTTAAAAAAAGATTTGTGTCTAGAAGAATACCTCCAAGAAGTGAACATATTTAATCTCTTTAAGGAAAACCACCAAGACGATCAAGGGACTGGAGCCCCTCTCCTGTGAGAAGAGGCTGAGAGAGCTGGGGCTGCTCAGCCTGGAGAAGAGGAGGCTCAGGGGGATCTCATCAATGCCGATGAACACCTGAAGGGAGGGTGCAAAGAGGACAGAGTCAGTCTCTTTTCAGTGGTGCCCCGTGCCAGGACCAGAGGCAGCGGGCACAAACTGGAACAGAAGAGGTTCCACCTAAACATCAGGAAGCAATTCTGTGCTGAGCGGGTGATGGAGCCTGGCACAGGCTGCCCAGAGAGGCTGCGGAGTCTCCTCCTTGGAGATCTTCAAAATCTCCTGGATGTGGTGCTGGGCACCCAGCTCGGGGTGGCCCTGCTTGGGCAGGGGTGGGACCAGGTGGCCTACAGAGATCCCTGCCAACCCCAACCACTCTGTGAAAACATTGCAGATGGCTTTATTTTAGCTTGGACAAACAACATTGCATACTGTTGCAAAAATAGTACTAGTATTTAGTAATAAGCTAGTGTATCAGCAACTCGGGTGAAGCAAGGTTACAGCTGGATACTCCCCAAATGCTCAACCACTATGAGGAAAACTAGGCCTCGTTACTGCCCTTTCCATTGAAATTGCTCATATCTGAGCAAATATATGGGAAAATGTATCTTTGGCTTATCAAGTCCCTGGCCTGCAAACTTCCTGCACCTATGGAGGAATAACTCCAAGCACCAGTACAGGCTGGGGGCTGACCTGCTGGAGAGCAGTTCTGCAGAGAGAGACCTGGGAGTCCTGGAGGACAGCAGGCTGACCATGTCAGCAGTAGACTCGCAGTGGCCAAGAAGGCCAAAGGTACCCTGGGCTGCATTCAGAAGAGTGTTGCCAGCAGGTCAAGGGAGGTGATCCTGCCCCTCTACTCAGCCCTGGTGAAGCCGCACGTGGAGTATTGTGTCCAGTTCTGGGCTCCCCAGTACGAGAGGGACATGGAGCTACTGGAGCAAGTCCAGAGGAGTGCTACAAAGATGATGAGAGGACTGAAGCACCTGTCATATGAGGACAGGCTGAGAGAGCTGGGCCTGTTCAGCCTGGAAATCAGGAGATTGAGGGGAGACCTCATTAATGTATATAAATATCTGAGGGGAGGGTGTTGAGAGGATGGCGACGGTCTCTTTTCAGTTCTGCCCAGTGACAGAACAAGAGGCTATGGGTACAAACTGAAGCGCAGGAGGTTCCAGCTGAATACGAGGGGGCACTTCTTTACTGTGAGGGTGACAGAGCACTGGGACAGGTTGCCCAGAGAGGTTGTGCAGTCTCCTTCTCTGGAGACACTGAAAACCTGCCATCCTGCACAATGTGCTCTAGGTGATCCTGCTCAGCTGGGGGATTGTACTCAATGCTTCAGAGGTCCCTTCCAACCTCGGCCATTCTGTGATTCTGTGTGATTCTGTAATGCTTCCTTTTCTTGAAGTTATTAAAAAAAAACCTATGAATTTGGTGGAAAGACTGCATCTTATGATTGAGTCTATATAGGCATTGTGGCAATTTGTTAAATGTCTAAAAAGATAACAGAACTCTCAACTCTGCCCTAAAATATCTCTAGGCCATTTTCTTCTTTTTTTATATGTAGTTTTCTTTCAGAATTTGGCTTCATAATCATTTTCAGATTAAAAAAAAAAAAGTATGAGCTATAGATAAAAAGGTGGTTGTCCCACCACTTCTGCGTCAGTAGATGAAACCTATGTGCCTCCTTTGCATTGGTACAAGTGTTCCTAGTCTTCTGCTCTAGCGGAAAAGTGTGATGACAGGAAACAATTTGTTCCTTGATCAGTTTTACTATGCCCATCTGGGTGCCAACACAAGAACTTCACCTTTGAAGCTCCACAATCATTTTATGAGCTTATATTTAAAGTATTTGCATTGAAGAAATACCTGCCACTGAGAAATACTGTGCCTGAGAAAGGGGAATATAACTGACAAGTGGGGAATATAAGAAGGCCTCAGTGAGCCTATAATTTCTCTGAATTTTGGGAAGGAAATGGAGAAGTCGGAGGAAATTTCAGTGGGAACAGTAAAGTTGTTCTGTTGAGCAAAGTAGAGAAAAGTCAAATCTGTGCTAACACTGTTGAGGTTTACATTAATACTCAGAAGCTGAGAACGACCAACACAAAGGATGACTAAGTGTTTAAAGCAAGGACGCCTGACTTGGGAAAGCTGAGTTCATTTCCTGGCTTTGCTATCTCTTTAGCCTTGTGCAAGAGATTTAATCTCTACTTTTTTTTTTTTTTTTTTTTTTTTTTTTTTCCTTCCTTCCTGTACCACAGGGGAGTAATTATTCTTCAAATTGTTCAAAGAATAAATGCATTCATGTGACAGGTACATTGAAGTACAGGCAAAAAGACTGAGAAAAGCTTCAGTTGTTATTCCCTATTTTAAAAGAAGGCCTTTGTGCTCCTGAGAACGTGTAGGAGTCTCACAGCCCATGTCTAGAAAGGTAAGCAGGCACTCGAGGCACCAACATACACAGCCCTGGCAGCGCACCCAGTCAGGAGGCTGATGAGCAGTCACCCGGCTTTTACTTCTCCTTCACACGAACACAGCTTGAGGCTACTGCGTGGCTTTCTTCCCCTGAGGGACCTGATGCTGCAGGCAGGGAAGAACTGAGAAGTAATTCCATGTTTCAGTCAGAGCTGAAAAATGGAACGCCTGGTGAACCACAGCAACGGGGACACCGCCAAGCCAGGAGGAGGTGCACGAGGCGATACAGCAGCCAGCCCAGGCAGCCAGACCCTCAGCGGGCCGCGCGCCCTTCCCCCGATGCGACGCGCGCAACGGCGCCCAACGGCTGCCAGGCGGGGCCCAATGGCCGGCCTCGTGCTACCCGCCCACCGTGACGTCAGGGTGAGGTGAGGGGCGCGGCGGGCGGGCGGGATTCCCCGAGCATGCGCCAAGGGGCTGCGCGGGGCGCCCCTCTTCTCCCCTCCCCTCCCTTCCCCTCCATGGCGGACGGGCGGGGCGGGCCCGGGGCGGGGCGGGCGGTACCTGGGGACGCCGCGCTGAGGGGACGGAGGCTGGGGCCCGGCGCGGCCCAGCGGTGAGTGCGGGGCGGCCGCCCCCAGGTCTGCGGGCGCGGGCGCGGGCTGGGGCCCGGCGCGGCGGGGAGCCCTCGGCAGCCCCGCGCGAGGCAGGCGGAGGTGGCGGGGCCGGGGGCTCCGCGGCGGTGCCGCTGAGGGTGTGCTTCCATCGCGCAGCGCCCGCCGCAGCTCCGAGCCCCGAGGTGCGACCCGGCACGCCATGAGGCAGCGGCGGCTCGCCCAGCTAGCTTTGCGTCGGAGGGGGTCGGGCCGCCCGTCGGCACCCACGGCAAGCAGGAGCGAAGGGGAACGGTGTGCCCAGCGCTAGCGGCCGGGCCCGGCAGTGCAGCCAGGTGAGGGGGCGGGGCGGGGCGCAACGCAGGGGTCCGCCGGCCGGGGCCGTGTCACCGCCCGCAGGCGTGGGACTGGCTGCCGGGCAGGCTTGGCGCTGCTCTGCGCGGGCCTCCAGCCCTGGGTTGGTGCAGAACAGCGCGTTTTGTCACCAGGGTGTTGGGAGGGAAGCGACGTTGCGTCAAAGGTCTCGTTTCGGTGTGCTTCTCTAACCGGGAACCGCTTAAAAATACGTCTTCTGAAGCAGTTTCAGGGATAAAATGCTTTGTCATGGCAGCATGAGGCGGTAAATACTTAATTGTGTTGAGTGTATTGAATGAAATTGGCAGGTAGTTTCTGAAGTCTGTAATGGATCACATCGATCTAGATTTTATGGGCCCATTTTGAATTGAATCACCTCGTGCTGAAGAGGCGAACACCAAATGTTAACCTAGGATCTACGTGAATATACAACTCCTTCTAGTCAAGACATTTTTAAAATAGAAACAAAATCTTTGCTCCCAGTTGACGCCTTTCATCATAGCAGTCGTAGTGTTTGGGCTCCAAAAACTGCTGAGTGTGGTCTTCTAATCACAAAGCTGTAGAAATGCTTCACGTTTAGAAAATATCTACGTTGTTCTTCATTGTTCATGGCACCTTGTGTTTCTGAATTTAGGTAATTAATAATGCATATGAATATGTGAAAATATGAATAGTAATGATCTCCATGAACACAATGTTCTCATTTAACATAGTTTTATACTAATGAGTAATCCTGTTTAATGGAACTGCTCATGTAAAAGCTTGCTAGAGTAAAACCTATTACTTCTGGACCTGATCATCCGTTAAGATGGATTGGTCACTTGGAATAAACCCGTTACGTAGAAGAGTTGGCACAGGCTCTTTATCTAGAGGGCAATCATGCCCTCAGTCTTCAAATGAGCATCGCTTGCCTGAAGTTGTTAGAAGAATGCAGCTCTGTGAAAATGGAGACTGGGTAAAAGGTACCAGTTATGGTAGTGATTGTGGTATTTTCTTTTTGCCACTGTTTGGAAACGTAAACAGCAGTGCCCTCTTCCTAATTAGAAGCTTTCAAGCATGGTTAAATTCCTTGCCAACAGGGATGCTAAGAAGATCAAAATACGAATGGTGCTTTTGATAATTAGGTTTAAAATCCTGTATTGTGTTTCAGTTGAAGCAGTAAAAAAACTTATGCAAATCCCTGTATACCTGAATACATGTATGTTAGAATAAAGTCAAAACAGTGTTATAATAACTGTTCCAAAGATGCTTAGCTAGTCAGCGTAGGTCTTTGTATTTCTTCCTACCTCTGGGACACAGACTGAAACTCGCTTCTAAACTTCAATCAAATTAGATGCGTATTTGAAGGCATTCTGAGAGTATTGTATCCTCAGTCCAAAGTTACTTGATTCCAGAGCTGCAGAGATCTGGGCTTCACTTGCTAGCTATCTCCTGTCCTAGCGGGGAGGATTCAGTTGGAAGGGTTCTGTTAATTGTTGCCTATAGTAAGTGAAGCTAGAAAGTCTCCTTGGGTTGGGGGATGCTTGTCTCTGGTCACGTGGGGAACTGGTGTCACGAGTTGTCAGTGAAACGCCTTTCCCACTAGAAAGATTGCTGGGATTTTTGTGAGCACTTAATCTGTGATGACTCAAGGTAGTGTTCTGTGGAGTGCGTTGTAATGGCTTTGATGGAAGCAGAAGCATGGCTAATGTTGGCAAGGTTCAGGCTGTGCAAAATGTCTTAGTTTCTTAGCCAGAGGAAAATAGCTGATAAAGGTTTACTTTTTTTGTGGTGGATGAACAAGTTTTCGGTCTGGAATAACCCTTAAATTGCAAATGATTTCTGAAGTGCATAAGAACTCATGTGTTTTTAGCCTCATTAGCCTAGGTGGCTTGTGACACACACAGCACAAGTTAAGTGTCATGGGAGGATGTCCTGAACACCCTGCATTCTCTTGACTCAAATATCATGTATGCTTTGAGCTGGAGATTCAGGCTCTACATAGATGCAGAGATTCTCTGTAGAATCTGTATGATACATGGTTTTTTTTGCGGATCATATTAAAGGTAGAAAATCACCTCTAAGTAAAGCCTGATCTTAGGTACTATTATTACAATGGCTTGTTAATCTGTATCTTCGACGAGTTGGAGGAAGCTGTAACTTTCAACTGACCTGCATCTCAGCAAGGCAAACTTGCATAGGTTTTAGCTTCGCAAGGCCTAAGCTACTGCTGTTAGTAGCAGGAGACCTGACAAAAGTAGCAGAAGCTTGCATCCTGCACAGCTTGGCCATCAGGAAACAGCTCATATAAAAAGCAAACCCAAACGACGACAAAACAGAACACCCCAATCTGTGTACATCTTTCCGTTGTGAAAGTGCTCTGAAATAGTAATATATAAAAATAGCGCTTTACCATGAATAAATTTGAGATACTGAGTAACCAAAACAAATCGTACGCATCACCTTCCTTTAATTTCAAATAACCCGTGAGCACAGATGACCATGTCTGTGTAATTTAATAAGCTAATGTGGGAGAAACAGATACTGTGGACAAACTGTCAGTAGTCATTAATGTTCTACAGGTCAGTTTCTTTCAGTTTCTTAGAGAAACTGTTTCAGTCTTCACTTGCAAATTATTATATTATCAGTGTCTATGGCTTCTGCATTTTAAAAGGCTGACGTTGATGGGTACATACAAATCTGTTTATCAGAAAATCAGTAAGAAAATATAAAATGCTTCAAAATACTTAAGGAAGTTTTGTCAGTCTGTAGTTATAAATATGTTTATTTGTTACACTGTGGCAGACCTGCAAAGTTATTTGGTACTAAAATATTTTTCTGGAGTTCGGTGTTCTGATAGGGAACTGATTTGTAGTAATCGAATCATAGACAGAAGATGTAAGTGTCCAGCACTAACAAAATGAAATTCCATAGCAAGAAAGTGGCACTTTGAAGCTGTGGTTCAAAAATAAGCAAGTTTCAACTGAAAGCTATTATAGACTTGTATGTAGCTGCAGTGATTTTGGTTAAGGGTGGATGTTGAAGAGAAGTCAAATTTAACTTCAGAGAATACAAGCAACCTAGAATCTTCTTGAAAGCACAGATATGAAACAGAGGGATCCATATAACTGGTTTGTTTTGTAGTTAGGAAGGCCGAAATCAGTAGCCAGTTCTTGTAATGTGGAACACTTACAAGTAGTGTTCCACAGGAGTATGTGTGAGGACTCCTGTATCCCAAATGACCTGGCAAATGGTGTGAGTGATGAGCTGATATGAGCAGCATTCTTCAAGGTGTTGAAAAGATTATGTGGTATAAAGACCTGCAGCAAAACCTTATTGCTTCTGCTGGTTGTTTGCATATAAAGTGGCATGTGAAACCAATCATAAATGTTGAGATACATCTGTGGGAGAGAAGAACAATCCTAGCTTTGTGCATAAACAAATGGGCTGTGGATTGGGTTTTGTCAGCCTGGGAATAACTTTGTGAGATTATAATACATAGCTAAAAATATAAACTCATTGGTCCATGTCAGTTAGGAAAAAAAAAAAAGTCAAGTATCATTATGCCATTCCATAGATTCATTTGTGCTAATACTTGGAGATGGGAACTGTAGGTATTCATGGTTCCTGTTCCAAAATCTATTTGCTAATTAATATATGTAAGAGAGTGTTTTGAACCCAGAAGAGTAAAAAGATGGCTTGAGGAGATATGATGTCCTTCTAGGACTTGCAACCTTGGAAAAAAGAACACTTCTCATAGAAACACAGAAATGTTAACAGAAGGATAAATATGATGCTGACTGTTTGCAGTATCCTCCTGTAGAAGTTAGCTGTGTCAGATGAAAATAATCTTTGAAAGAGTTGCAATAGTGCTAAATATTGCACCTTGCTTAAGGCAGTTGTGGATAGAAGAAGCTTGGGGAGTCAAAGACAGATTGGACAGGTGAGGAGAGACCTGCTGAGGGTTCCAAACCAAATTACATTGAATTCAAGAAATCTTGTGATTTGAAAGTATTTGTAGGTCTTGCCCTGTGCTGCTTTTTCCTGGTGTGTTTGTTGAAGGCTAACACAGGAGACGAAGACTTCTTGTTCATCACCTTTAAAATAAGATTGTCTGCTGGAACTGGATGGCTGAACTAGAGAACTGAAGTTGAGTCACCATGATCCAAAACCCAAGAAATATAATTTGTTTAATATTTCAAGCTTATGCAGGGTTTGCCTTCTTTCATGGAAGAAGTTCAAGATTTGCTCTGTCAGTCTATTTTCAGGTCTCTTTTTAATCCAGCAGTAGTTGACTTAAGAATATAATTTTCTTTAAGTCTGTAGCTGTGGTTTGACATTTTTTTCTCAAGATCATGCTTTTCTGACAGAAAATGAGCTGAGTTAAAATAGCCCTGGCAGCATGTAGAAAGGGAATTCCTAGAATTTTCTTCTCTCTACCTACCTATCTATCTACCTATCATTTTGTCTAGTCTCATTCAGTTGTTACCTGTGAACTTCTGAGGCTTATCTCAGTAGCAGTGTGTCTATGAATTGCATGCTGTCTCCTTGGGTTATCTGTACTTGTCCTCCAGCTTAACCTGTAACTAAACTGCTTACTTATTCACCAATAAGAATGAATGCGTGTGTGCTGGAGGGAGGAAAAATCTTGTGGCTGGTAAGCACAGCCAAGCTGCGGATTGAAACTGAAGGGAGTTCTTGATTTTAAGATACCTAGGTGGATAAAGGGCTCAAATGTGGTTTGTGCCAGTAGCGTTGCTTCCATCATTAGTTGTTGTATAGTCAGTAAAACAATGTATTAAACAGTATCTGTTTATGCAATCAGAAGGGGATTTAGCTCAAGGCTATTCGGCGTTCCTATTTGGAGACGTTGCATCAGATGAATAAATGAACTAGAGGAGAAGGATGGACAAGGTGAGAGGATAAAAAGGGCTATTTCCATTTGTAATCAGTTATATTCAATGCTTCCTTTGGCTTCCAGCCTGCCTGGTCTTATCAGCAAGAAAATCCTGCTCCAGATAGCATTACTAACTAGTGAACAGAAAACAGTAATCTGCAGCTGGCTCTTTGGGTTGTTACTGAAGCAGTGGTGAAGTAAATCTCTCTTCATAGAGCTACAGACAAGAGTGGGTGTGTTTGAATCATTGGGTGACAGTGGATAGGTTTGAGGGAAACGGCATTCTCATCTTCACAAGTGTTAAACTGTGCAATGGAAAATGATTCTCTTTAAATGTATGTGTTTTGGACTTAAAACTTTAAGGTAACAGATTCTAGTGAGTGTGTTCACAGTGTATCTGTGTGTGAAGTATTTGCTACACAACAGTGACTAAATCCCACTTGTTGGCAGAATGGCATCACTCTGCCCCTTGAGTTCTGAGATAAAAGCAATTTGTCTCAAGAATAAATTCAGAAAGATTGAAGTGACCAACATAAAACGTTGCTGAAGGAGTAATGCCATCTGCGAACACAGCACTCTGTTCCTGGTATCGGTTGCTTTGATGTTGATGTGATCACCACGAGAGGAGGAGCTGAGACCTGCTGTTTCATTTCTACAACACTTGTGTTCTGGACTGTAGTCTCTGGGATTATTCAGTCAATCTTAGCTATAGAATAAAACTTAATTAGCCTTCATGGCATAAACAGTGATGTCAGCTTTAAAATTTTCTGAAAGGCTTTTGCGTACATTTAATGATGAAGATGAGTGTGTCACTCCTTTCCCTCCCCCAGTTAATTACTTTCCAGGATAGAAGTCTTGCCAAATAGAGACATGTGATGATATCGCACCAAAGAGTAACTTAGATACAAATGTGCTTCACAGCTACGGTACTTGGTGTGTGTGCTTGCAGAATACGATGGCTCGGTTCTTTCCTTCTGCGTAGCAACAGGACTTTGTAGGTTGCAGGGCACTAGAGCTGTATCGCGAACATATAGTGTATGTCTCCCTAGTTTGGATTTCCCCCTTTGCTTTTTACTGTCCTTGTGAATTTGGTAACAATCTGAACTGAATAACATCATCAAAGAATTGAAGCAAATAAAGACTCTATCTCCCCACCAACAAGGATTTTGAAAACAATACATGTTTTGCAAGCTAAGCGTTTAAGCTACCGTACTGAAGATCGTCGACATGAGTCACTTTCTAAGGCTGAGTCTGTTGAAGTGGTTGTGCCCTTGGAGGCTGTTCTTTGTTATGTAACAAATGAAACAATCCAAGTAATCTAATTGTTTCTAGCATGAGTGTTTTTCCATTGGAGCCAGGTGTATCAGTCATGATTATGTCAATCGCTTCTGATTTATTATAGTGTATCTCATCCTCCTCTTGTAATGCTTTGAAACATGCTCTTGGAGTCAGCACACTTAATGTAGCATGCTTATCAGCTCTGCCTTGCGTTCTCTGGATATCTAGAGAAAGCCTTGCTGGTTTGGTTCTTTGGTTTTGAGGAGCTGGTTATGCAGGAAGCATATGGTGTATCCATCTGCAGGTACAGAGTTGACACTGCTTGTTCAAATTTAACAGGATGTGACTCTATGTTCTGATGAAGGATCAGAGGAATGCATGAAAGCAATTTTAAGGAAAGCCCTATGTCCATCAGTGTCTCAGTCACCTTTAGCTCTTACTAAAGGAGTTCTTCCAGGAATTTGACAGAAGTCTGATTCTATGTTTCATGTCAGATTCTATTTCTGATTCTATGTTTCATGTCAGCTGCGGCCAGAAGAGTAAGCCATTTGGAGAAGGGTGGAATTGATGGCTCCATGAAGATGCATGAGGTAGTTGGCAGCTTCAGAGGCAGGATGTGCTTCTGCAACGCTTCACTCTCACTGCCAGCTGACCCCTGCCTCTGAGAACAGGCTGCCAGCCAGGAACGCAGGAAATAGCAAATACCATTGCATTCCACTTCTCATTTATGAATGAACTGTAATGTTTGTACCGTTTAAGAGGAATGTGATGGGAATTTAAGCAAAATGCAAGAATTTTAGGTCTGTTCTTTCTGCAGGCTCTGAAATTTTCTTGTAGTTGGAGTAAAATATTGACCTCTCTTCCCAGTATCATCTTCCTTCCATCTTTTCGTTGTCCCAAAGCTGCTCCGTTGTTGCAGCTGGCTGAGCCTCTAGATGTTGACTGTCACGTGCCTCAACAGTCTGTTGTAAGAATGCTGAAAATCAGTGCAGGTTTATGTATATGAGAAACCTTAGCAGAGGTTTTGCTTTTCATGGAAATTTATATGATTTTCAATAAACTTTTAAAGTATTTATGATAAATCCTGTTCTGTTTTTTTCCCTGTTTTTCAAGGTTCTTTTCTATGCCCTTGTGTAGTGCTGTGACTGAGTAAACTTCACTAGATAGTTTAGGTTTCCATGGGAGAAATGTTTTAACCTTCCTATCCATGTTGTTTACATGCATACAAAAGTGCTTTTGTTTTCCAGTGAAAAACCTTTTAGCAAGGTTTTGTAGGAGATTTTGGCTTTGAAAAAGTATAGTTTCCATTTCACCACTATGCAAAGCACAGGAGGGCAAAATATTACAAAGCATAAATGTCTAGGCAGATAGCAAGTAGCTCCCCCCTTCCCTTGAGGTGCCTGATATTCAATGTAAGTAGCGTTAATGGCGGAGTGAACTGTGAGTGTGCCCCTAAGGGATGTGAATTAAGTTTTTTGACTCTGAAAATATTCTGTTAGCTTTCCTCTACAAAAATAGAGCTGCATGTTCCTGTTTCTTCTTCTTCAGTAAGCACTTATGTCCTTTAGCCATACAAAACATTAAGAAGCCATATTCTGTTGAGTAACAACAATCCTTAGTTTTAGACTGCAAGGAATATCTTTTTGTTGTGTTGACTGAATATATTGTTCAGCGTTAGGAACACGAGAGTCCCAGTCTCTTTCTGATGTCTGTCTTGTTGCATCTTTTCATCTCTATTCATTATCATCCTCTGCTTCTGTTCCTTGACCTAGTGCATTCTGACCGACAGTAATCGTAATTCAGCATGAGAGCAGCTTGGATAGCTGTTGTGCTTGGTGTTTGAGACAATAAACTTCACGTGTGGGTAGAACATCCCCATACCTAAGGGTGAGGGAGGAAGAACAGAAAAGGACTTACCTCTAGGCTCTCAAGTCTGGGGAAAGAATCCCACAGCTTAGAACGCTGAAGATAAATAAAACGACATTATTAACTGCCTTGCAATTTCATACCATACTTTGACCATTGTACCCTCAAAGAACAATCTGTCAAGGATGCTGGTGTGAATCACTGCAGTTTGCGCATAGTAAAGGGGTGCACTGGGAAATTCATGGATGACTTCATGAAGCATCGGTAATTGATTCAAGAACAGAGGTGTTTCAGGGACACTGAGGATGGGGAAGGAAGGCAGGCTTGGAGGAGGTAGCAGGTAAATCTTACTGGATCTTGAATTTTACAGAAAGTTTTTTTTTTTTTGTCTAAGCTGGAGCCAATCTGTAAGGTGAATAATGCAGAAGAACATGTGACACCTATAAATACTCAGAAGTTCAATCTCTCAACCATTGAAACTTTTAATTGT
The DNA here is from genome assembly GCA_011075105.1 of Heteronetta atricapilla. Lineage (NCBI taxonomy): Eukaryota > Metazoa > Chordata > Aves > Anseriformes > Anatidae > Heteronetta > Heteronetta atricapilla. The sequence continues at coordinate 7,321,675 of CM021736.1, forward strand.
ATTCTAATTCAATTTAATTCATACAATGGGCACAGTTTCCTCAGGATGTATCTCTTAATTTCTTATTCAGTTCAGGACTTGTACTGCTCAGAAGTTGTGTTTGCTGTCCAGATCTGGTAGTTCCTTTCATGCTGTTAAGCTCTCATGGTCCCCTCACAGCTGCAAACTGACTGGTAGTTTGGAAACTGCAGTGTTCCAAACCTGAAGAAGCTTTTTGTTTTATCTGCTGTAAAAGCCTCTCTGAATTATTATTTTTTTTTCCCTAATGTCATTGAACACCTCTCTATGCTGGTAGAGGTAATGCATACGTAGTGCATTTTTATTTTTTGTTTCAGTGCATTTTTATTTTTTGTTTCAGTGCATTTTTATTTTTTGTTTCTAAAAGTAAAACAGTTCTTAAGTTATACTTTTAACTCAGGAACTAAATCATTTCTAAGCATGTCAGTGGTGAAAAGATTCTCATTCTTTGTGTGTCACGAATATTAAAGCATGTTTGTATCTGTATGTAAAAGTTGCCAAGTGTTCTAAAACCCAGTGGTGTCCAAAGGTTGTCTTTATAAGCCATGCACCATGGGCATGGTTGAAATCCATTTGCACCAAAAATCATGAAGGCTGTGTCATACATCTAGATTCAGCAGATAATTAGAAGTAAAATACAATCTTTTTTTCACATCGAGTGTGTGTGTGTGAGGCATCAGAGTTGTAGTGAAAACCACTGGGGTGTTAGGAGCAGTCATCTTGAAGGCTTTTTGCAGCATCTTGAATACCTGGTCTTGTGTCTGTGATTTCAGCAGGGCTCTTTCCTCTTATAAGCATGGCACAGAAAACAGGATGTAATGGTTACTGAAGGTGGTGGATTCTGCCTGCCTTGCCTGTATGCATCACTTGTTTTTTATGCTGCTTGGGCATTCATTACCAGTTCTTTTTGATGCCCTAGTGCAATGCTGTGGCTGAGTAGGCTTTTAGCCAGAGGAGATAGTTTAGGTTTCCAAGGGAGGAATGTTTTTGCCTTTCTATCCATGTTGTATGCATGGATAGAAATGTGCTTTTGTTTTCCAGGGAAGAGAATGAAGGTCTCTGGAAATCATCTTGTCAAGTTTGTGTTGCTAAAAATATGCATAAAATGGGTAAACTGCTGTTTCAGATCACCTGCCACTGAGCCAAACAGGTAGAATTACACAGTCTCTTACTTCTTGGTCTTTCTGGGGAAGGCAAATATTAAGACAATGAGGTTTGGCTTGGCAAGTGTGGTCACTAAACTTTAACTTCAGTAACATCCAACATATGATGGCAGAAATGTGAATAACAGTGGTGAACTCTGTGCTAGTTGTTTTGTCAGTGTGACACCACACCAAATACCAAACCACCTTGACTGATTAATAATTGGTGCTTGCTGCTAAATGGATGCTGGTGGACCTAATATTTCTGGATAGATAAACAAGCTTGTGTACTGTGGCAGCTGCCAGCTTCCTATACACCTTCAGAAAAGTACTGTTCCTGTTTTCCAGAAGTAATGAGGAGGTGTCGGCTACCTTGGTTTTTCAGCATAGCCCTCTTCCATGAACTTAAGTTTGTCTCTAGCATCAAGAAGGTATCCTTCATGTGGGGAGTGAAGTTGCTCAAAGAAGAGCATCTAAAGGTTGCTGCTTGGTAATTCTCTTTATTTAAGTCTACTTAAAATTGACAAGATGAACGAAGGATGCATTCAAAACTGTTGGCATAGCAATAGTTCTGCAGAGCTGCTCATCTGTCACCTGTCTACTAGATGTGTTTCATCTGGCAGCTGTTTGTTCCACACTGCCATGAGAGTAAGGGGAAGTAAGGTCCCTCAAATAACCTGTTTGGAGCTTCAGACTGCTGTTAGCTTTCTGGCATGGGCCATTAGGGGCAGTGATATTTTAAGAGTGCCCCAACGTAAAATGTGTAAACTTTTAGCTGTCTTGTACTATAAGAATCCTTCCACAACACGTAGGGCAGTTTCAGATGTAAAACTATGCTGAGATGATGATGTAGGAAACGGCTTTCCTGATATTATTGAAACAGACTGTGAATGGTGTGTTTGCAAGGTGGAACTAATGTTGGAGGACTTGTCTACATTGCCTATATGGAAAGTACAATGGAGAGTGAAAATGAATATCCTTCTTATCACCAGGATCTTGAATATCCTTGAAGGGATGTAGCACCTTTTTAGTTCAGGTTACGCTTCAGAGGGTTTGTAAATCTTAATTCCTTTTCCTTGGATTATTATGTATAAAGTCTAGGCCCTTCAGTTTAATTCCCATTTAGACTTGTATGCACTTGATAACGCATTTCCTGGGGCAGAATGTGTAAGTTGTTCTCCCAAATGTCTGTTAAAAAAATCCATGGATTGCTCAAGTCTAAAAGTACTTTGAATTTTTTTTATAATGCAGAAAAATACAATTCAATTTATACTGAACCAGAGTTTGGTGGAATGCATAACTTGCAGGTACTGTGTTTCTTTTAACAATGAAATTTCATTACCAAGAATGTCATTTTTAATAGAAAGTGTCGGAATGGGAGTGACCCAGAGTAACGATGCAACCTCGATGCGAGTATAATCGTTCTCCATTTAATGAGTGTTCTAGCAAGGTATATATATGCTACCATTACAGCATGCACAGACGATAACTTATAATTGGTCTAACTTCTATGCACAGATCTCTAGCACTAATATAATTGGTACAAGGGTGCTGTCGCTCCTCCCGAACATAGTTCCGCTTATTTTAGTTATAATATCACTCAAGGTTATCAGCCCTGGGCCTACACTATCTTCACAGTACTTCAAGGCCTGAGTTGCGCACTTTAATTAAATCATGCCCCTTCTCATTTAAACATACCTCCACAATTCCCCCTTTTTGTTTTTGAGCAACCCAGGCCTGGTCTACTACCTTTAACACTGCAAACATTGTAATAAGCAAGGCACTACAGGTAACAGGGTAAAGATAGAATAGTGCTTCGCAGCGATGCTGCTCCTCACTCACACAGCACAATCACACAATCACGCAAAGAGGCCTCTTCCAATCACTTAAAATAATTTGTCTGCGGCTTCAGGAGGTCCTTGTCTACTCCCGTGGTGAGCGGCTGAGAGTGGAGACCCCTCCGAGGAAAATGCTCGGGGTGCACCTAAGGGCGTCCATTCCACAGTCGATCCCACAGCCGAGCAGATCGGATCCTGGTGCAAGAAATAATGCTATTCTAGCTTTGTATAATTTCACCAAAAAGATGCATTGTGATAAGGAGCGAGTGTGACATTGACAATTTGTTTCATGGTTTGTTTTTTGCCCATGTAATTGAACCTTACACATGGTGTGGCTGTTACAATTCCCAGAGTATCTAATTCCTGTGGCTCTAGGGGCAATCATAGCAAGTAAACAGTCCAGTCTTTGTTATCTGGTGGGAGCCCCACCAGACGTGTCGTAAATGGGTGGTTAGCGCTAGCCAGGGACAGGCACATCACTTCTTGTCCTGTCACGTTGGCGAGGGTGACCCAGATGTTGCAGCATGGTTGGATGGAGACCCAGGTCTGGCAATAACCAATGACAGCGGTGATTGTGAGGAGGAGGCCAACCATGACCTTACCCCCTTGCTGGTACCCATCTTGATCCGTGACCTGTGGAGACACAAGCATACCCTCGACCCCAAGTTAGTAGAGGCTGGGGTCCCTCCCAAAGACCTGTATTTAAATTTTTTACCATCACTAAAACCTGCTCTGATTGTGGCACCAGTGACAGTGTGGAATTCATACTTTTGTAATGTTTTACTATGGGTGGTACCTCTTTGTGAGGAAAGGGTAATGATAGGTGATTCATTACGTAAAGTGCCTTTCCCAACCTGTTCTGTGGTGTTTCCTAGGTGTCTTCCCCCCCCCCCTTTTTTTTTCTTTTTTTTTTTTCTTTTTTTTTCTTCTTCTGGTTCGCACTTGTTGCAAACTTTTCCAGACATGCGGCCCCCACTTTGCTGCACCGTTCTCGTGTATCACAGGACAAGCAATGCTAGCGGCTGCACTCCATTGTCCTTCCAGGATAGCATGCTTTATGACCCCACTCCATCGCATGGGTCTAACTGGTGCCGGTGGGGCAGCAGGGGGAAATGATGGGGTGGGCTCCTCTCCGCTCAACGGGGAACGATCCGCTACTGATACCTTGTCTTTTAACCGCAGGTCCAGATCCGCAAGGCGCTGCTGGACAATTTCTAACAAGTTTTCCGAATTTTCTAGGGGCGGTTCTACACAGTCGCAGCGAGGTGAAGTTGCCGGGGCAGAGGAGTCAGCAGGGAGCGGGAGGGGTGTGTGAAGAGGCGGAGCCGAGGGCGGGGGTTGGCGCGCCTCCCCTCCCTCGTCTGTGGGCAGGGCAGGACATCCCCCCTGGGTGTCCTGGGGTGTTACTTCCGCAAGCGGCTCAGATCTCTGCTCTGGCCTGGCCCCGTCAACTTACGCTTTTTCCGCGCTCGATGGTGGGTCCGGCGGGACTCCGCATAACGTGGGGGCGGCCCGTTACCCGGCCCATCACCGTCAATGCGCGATAGGAGTTCGGAGACCGTCGAGCATGGAACCGTGGTCATTCCTTTAACCGCAGGGAGCCCAAAAGATACGCACAAGAGTCCTTGGTTTTCTTTCAGAGTCCCCAGAGTTTATAGGGGCCATCCCCGGGATTAACATTTAAGCAGCAGCACAGGCTAAGTCCTTTTCTGCTTTCATGGTTTTTAACGTCTCTATTACTGTACGCCACAACTTGCGGACAGTTTTCACTTTCTTTCTATCTTTTGAATCTCCCATTATAGTCTTTTCCCACATGGTATTCCCAAATTCTTGCCATTCCGTAACGGAGAACAGCAGGGTCATTTCTGTAAAGTGTCCCCATCGCTGTCCCAACTTGATCAATTTGATCAGTTTCTTTCCCGTTGTCTCGATACCTCTCTTAGAGAGTATTCCAGCGAGCAACGTTGCTGCAGCTTCCACCTCCAAAGCTGCGCCTTCCACTGGGAGGGGAGGTCCATGTCTGCCCCCAGTTTGCACACAGGCAGCACTCCTGCCAGATGTTTTGTTTCCCATTCCCCCCCTCTTGCTGCTTACCGCGGTCTCGGAGACTCAATTGAGCTGGACTATCTGGCGAGTAACCATCCTCTGCTACCAGATGTCGGAATGGGAGTGACCCAGAGTAACAATGCAACCTCGATGCGAGTATAATCGTTCTCCAATTAATGAGTGTTCTAGCAAGGTATATATATGCTACCATTACGGCATGCACAGACGATAACTTATAATTGGTCTAGCTTCTATGCACACATCTCTAGCACTAATATAATTGGTACAAGGGTGCCGTCGCTCCTCCCAAACATAGTTCCGCATATTTTAGCTATAACATCACTCAAGGTTATCAGCCCTGGGCCTACACTATCTTCACAGTACTTCAAGGCCTGAGTTGCGCACTTTAATTAAATCATGCCCCTTCTCATTTAAACATAGCTCCACAAGAAAGTGTTTGTTGAAATTCAGGAAATTTGAGAGAACTTCATGACAAAGTTTCTGGATCTGGGGGAAAGTGTTATCTGCCAGACATGGTACTGTTACGTTTTTTGACAGAATTTGTAATTCAACCAAATGAATGCAACCTAGAATTGAAAATGTGACGCAGTAACTACAGCTCATAAAACATTGGCAAGTTTTTGTTGTAGAGAGTTTTTTAATTTAATTATCTGAAGTATTTTAAGCAATCAGTGCAGTGTTCTTGAAGATAACATTTTGTCTTTCCCTAATTAAGTATAAATGAGCAAGCACCCTTCCTAGAGGACTGAATGGTCATCTTTTTGAGTTTAATTTGCAGCGCTTGTTGGAGGATTAAAGTAATCTCATTAAATGGCCTCATTTAAATTTTGTGGTCACCTAAGAGATGGTAGACGGATATGAAAAGGGATTTATCCGTAAAGCATGAAAGCTAAATTAGCAGCTTTCTATTTTTTTTTTCTTAGTTTTGAAGACTTTACAAGAGTTGAGCCTTTTTTGCTAGCTTTGGGATCTCTTTGGCTCTACGGTATGGTGCTTGCCATGACTGAATTCATCATAGTGTTCAAGGCCATTTTTATGCATTGAGTTATTAAAAAAATTACAATGTACTTAAATATATTTGACATAATGTCTTTGAGGTTGATATTCAACATTACATTATAAATGAGAAAATCTCTTATACAGGTAAACTGTAGGCAAATTTTTTTATATGTACAGACACATGAATGTGTTGCTTTAAGTGCATTTTCTTACCAGAAAACATTGGTCGTAGGTTTTTGATCTGCTTGCAAATCATGATGTAGTTCGTGTGAAATTGTTTTCAGTCTAGCTGGGATTATTTCTGCAGAGATCAAAGTGGAAGAGAACGTATACGTTATGTCCCTGTCTTTGCTGTAGTATAGGGGGATGTTAATGCATTCCAGCCAATAAAAATACTTGCAACTGCACAGCAGAAACTTTATAAAGAAGTGTGGGCTACTACTTGCTGCCTTTGCAATACAGCTGGCAAACAAGCTGAGTAGTGCAATGTTTGTGAACTCATGGCATCTTGTCTCCATGCTAGGAACATGTGCATCATTAGTTACTGAGGCTCAGTTAATGAGTGGTAATGTACTTGTGAGTGGCTCTCCATATATTTTCCTTGACTATATAGAAAACAATTTTATGTCGATTAATGGATGTTCTAAGGTGCAAACTGGTGAGTCTCATACCATCTACTACAGTTAGCAGCCTTTTATCATGTACAACAGTCTGTATGGAGCACATTGAGAAACACATGCTGTTCTTACTAGCTGATAATCTTGTTATGACTCTAACTTACGTTCTTCAATATAAAAATAAGAAACCACTGCTGAGAATGAGATGTGTACAACTCTGTTGGTTATGTCTCCAATGTGCAAGCATTCACTTACACTTAGTATTTTGAAACTGTGTATTTGTGTTTCTAAATGGAATTGTGCTCTACCAGTTGCAGAATGTGGATCCTGATATTTTCAATACATTAGGAGCCCCTAAAAAGCCATCTTTCTGAGTGTTTCTCTTTTTAATGTGGACCTATTTTCAGAAGTAACAGCTCTAGGGCATCCTATTCATTTACAAAATCCTAAGGGTGCTTCAGTTTGCATGAGTTTAATGCCACTTTTGATTTTATCTTAAATGTTTCTTAGTGAGGTCTTGCAGCCTGGGGAATGACTCACTTTGGGGTAGCGTGTGCTTTGGTTACACAGGGTGTTTCCTGTATGTGGAATGAGTGTAATGATACTTGGTGTATATTACTTCTCATCATCCTGCTTCTCATGATCCATGATTGTTGTGGTTTAAAAACTTTCAGGGCGCTTTTCAGTCCTGCCAGCTGCGTGTAGTAGGTCTGTGATGAAGGAAATAGAGATATTAATTTCAGGGAATAATGTATGAACTAGTGAAATTAATTGTCTTGACACCCTTATAAGACGAGTGTGTGAAACTGACTACTGAATAAAATCTAGGATAACAAAAGCAAGGTATCCTTTCACATCTGTCTTGGAAAAAAGAGAAACCTCGTATTGGAAATACAGAAATTAGTGTTAGACTAAGCCTTTTCTTTATATACAGTCTTGAATATACAACTTAAGAACTTGAAAGCACTTACCTGAATTAGAAGTCGTTACTAATAGCATTTAGACGTATTCTTGGTATTGTATTGCCGGGAAAAAAAAAAAAAAAACAGATGAAGTGCTGTGCAAAAGGACGATACAGACGTGGTTATCGAAAAGTAATAGGATGAATATGTGCATAAGCGTGGAAGAAACAAGTGATGTATTAAAGCAAGGAGATGGGGATTCTCAAGGCAGGGATTGTTTAGGCAAAGATACGTCTGTAAAGCAGATGGGGCTTCATAAAATAAAAGCATGACAAAAGTACACCAAAATGACATAAGTTCAGATGGAATAAATCTTTAGTAAAGGTGGCAGTGATGTGTTCCCAATCAGGGGGGAGGGAATGAAAATTCACAGATGTAAGGAAATGAATAAATACTGTAATTATCTTTTTATCTCAGAATCTAGGGCTGTGTTCACATACTACAGCACAAAAGTAAAGCTTTTAAATTCACCTTTGCTAAGAGTTTTATTAACTTGAATACTGTAGGCAGCTGCTGCCATGTACTTCAGATCTTGTAGACAAATAAAAAAATAACCAAAATAGACCCTAGTTTCCATAAAAAGAGGAAAAATGGCAAGGATTTTTCAATCTGAATGGGGATATCATTTAGATGTGGAAAAACAAGATGCTGAGGTGAAGGTCAATGATGAGTGATTCTTTTGTATCTCATAACATATAAATTGGGGACACCAAATTAAATGATCAGCTATTGAGTTTTCAACAAATGAAAGCAGACAGTTGTACCACGAAATATGAAGTTCCAGAACTCTGAGATTATTCTAGAAATAGAATAGATGATTCACAAAATGGGTAAAGGAAAGCCTGTACTGAAGCGCAGTTCAACAGGAGGCTATGAACTCAGCTCCTTGCTTGGAAAGTTCTGAGATGATTGGAATCTGGGAGGATATAGTGGGGAAGTATCCCTGTTGGAATGAGGGGAAAGATAATTGCTGTGAGCATGTACTAGGACGCACCTCTTGCCTTTGCAGTATGACCAGTAATGAACTTCAGGTTCTGAATTCTATTGATGCTTAATATAAGTAGCTTTCTTCAGTAATAGGTTTCTTTCAGAAGCTGGTTATCTTCATGCTCATATAATCTATGCATTTGCTACTTTTACACCTACTGGATTTCCTATACACTGTGCTGGTTCTGCTAGCATAAATCTGATTCACTGGTGTAAAAAAAAAATAAAAAAAATCACTGAATGTCTCAGTTTCCTCAGATCATCTGCATGAAGAGCTTGAGAAATTCCCAAGGTGAATACATTGGAAACTTATTTTCAGTTGTTTTTCAATAATGTTGTTTCTTCTACTGCTATTTTATTTGTTCATACTTAAGGATACATGTTGTGGTGTCTGTCAGAATCTCCTTTCCTGCAGGGGCTATGGCAGGTCAATGTGAACATTTTGGCAAGGAAAAATAATTTTGAAAAAAAAAAAAAAAGCTTTTGGTCAGGTTTTATGTTGAAGATTTGGAAGTTCTATGTTGCTGACAGCAGACTTGTGCTATGTTCAATTTCTTCACTTTTAAATATAAAGTCAAGTATGTAGTTGAATAATTGTAGTATAACTGAAAAATTCAGTTTGCTGCTCAAAATAGTTAAAGGAAAAACATGCACCCCTTTTAAAGCTTATTTTAATGATGTAAAGAAGGCAAAAAGTGCAGTTTATCTAGACAATGAAAATGTTGGGGGTGGAGAGTGACACCTGAGTAATATTACTGCCAAATTGCTGCTGTTGATTAGTATTTCTCAGGAGTTCACAGAATGCATGAGTTACTTTATATAATTGTGGTATAGTTAGCTACATAGATGTAGTGAACATACAGATGCAAATGTTTATTGAAGAATATTGTTTAATGTGTGGTTATTTAAGGTCTAATATATTCTCTCTTTTCCTTAGATTCAAACATTCTTTAAGGACCAATGTACCCTGTAGCTCATGGAAGAAAAAAATCAAACCAGGACATCCTTGGTTTCCAGGCTACCGAAATATGGAACGAAAACTTTAGGAAGCGTCTTGCAACCTATGCCAAATGGGTCAGCTGTTAATTTAGCAGGCAATAATGGTGGAAAAAATTTCAGTAAGCACAATGGCACTGTTCACATGTCTTCCTTTTCTTTCAATTGGAGAAAATCAAATAAACGTCAACTTCACGATCAAAATGGGAGAGACACCAATTCCAAACATAATTGTAATGAAAAACTAGTTGATTCTGAGAAGTATTCTCCATCTCAAGGAGCATTGAGTAACGATGTGCTCAGGATGGGTTTGAACAGCACTGCTTCAGTTGCATCAAAAACAGTAAAGCAAAACAATATGTTTGTATCTTCAACAGAGGAGTTAAACCCAAAGTCTTTGCCTGGACTCTCTAGTTCAGCAAAATTTGCCAAAGGTACCCTGTCAGGAAGGACCTCGTATTCTGGACTCAGTGCTCCAAAATCACACTTAAATGGATTTTATGGAAATAGGCCAATGGTAGGTTTGCAAAGACCTAGAGCTAATTCCAGTGCCACAAGGACAAGTTCAGGAGAAAGCCTTGCACAATCTACAGACAATAACAAGCCTTTTTCCTGTGAAAAAATGGTAAGGTCACAAAGTTTTTCACATTCCATTCAGAACTCCTTCCTCCCCACTGCATCTTTAACCAGGTCACATTCCTTTAATAAAGCTGTGGATCTTACAAGGCCTTATAGTCAAAATCTAGCTGTTAGGACATCTCAGAGGTCATCTCTGTTGTCAAGAAATGCACGACAGTTGGATGTACCCAATGGGAATGAACCTATGAAATATGGATTTACGAGACCATACTCGGGTATATCAGCTCCTGTTTCAAAGAAGCCCCCACCATCAAACGGATCTGGGTCCGCACCTTCTTTTGGTTACAGATTAAGTCGGCCTTCTTTGCTGAAGCCTACTAGGCAGCGATTTGCTGGAAATATCACTGTGGATGGTAGCAAAACTACAACTCCTGACACGTGTATAGTGGAGAACTCTGAAATCTCAACAAATATTAATCGAGCAATTGACAAAAATAGCATTATAGAGTGTGATGCTCACAGAACAGAGTCTGTTGATGGCCTTCATGAAAGCATGGGAAAACATGGGTCAAATGTCATGTGTATGAGTGATGATGGAGATGAAATATCTATATCTTCTCTGTCATCCTCGGAAAAAAATGATTTGAGTGAAGACTTCAGTGATGACTTCATAGATATAGAAGATCCAAATAGAAGTATGCAAGTAAAGCAAAAGGAGAGCCATGTTCAAGAGTTAGAGCATGGGAGCATAACATCGATAGAGCCGTTCACTTCTCTCAAGGAAAGTGGAGGATCTTGCTGTAATGCTGATCACTGGCTTGATATAAATATGTCTGGTAAATACTTTGCATTCTGTTTGATATTTTAGGTACTCCATCAAGATTCTGTAATTGCAATGAAGTTATGTTTAACCATTCTGATTTCTATCAGAACGGATCTATGCTAGCCAATTTATTTTCTCACAGTGCTTTTTTTTTTTTTGCATGATAGTAATCATTTTCAAGCATGATTTTTTTTTAAGAGCTCTTATTTCTTTGGAATAAGAATTAGTGATACCTCCTTTAGCCAAACTTTTCATAGGATTGTAGAATTCCTCTTAGCCTTACTTGGCATTCATTTCTTTTGGATTAGTGATCTCTACAATTTTTATCCCCCTCTGTAGGCAGAGAACATCTGTAACTGCTTAATGTAGTGGTAATAAATGTAGGGTGTCTTATTTAATTACTTAATTTTATAAATTGTAATGTTACTATTTTTTTCCCAGAAGCATGCTGTATTAACTCTTTAAAAAAAATCAGTGGAAGAATTGGAAGATGCTTTAAAAAGCAAAGCTGCACTTTCAAGTCTGATGTACTTTTTTTCTTAGTATATACTTATTTTGAGAAATGTCATGCTAGAAAGATTGGATCCAAAGGTTCCACCTTTGATTCCATTTTACTGAAAAGATACAGAATTCTAAAAGCATCTTTCTTGACAGATGAATTGCTGCATTGTATAAAGCTAGAAAAGCTGTAGTTTAAAAGGATACTTAGTTGTAATAGCTAGTCCAGCCTGAGTTTTTTACCTCCTAGGATGAGTGTTCTTAATATTGTAGAATGCTTTCAGATATTTCTGTTAAAACAGTTTATTATTCAGACTTTAATGTTTTTTATACACCTTAGTATTTTTTTGGAATATTTTTTTTGTTTGTTTTTTTAGAATCTTGACTGTTTCTGTTTTCTTTAAGCAGTGGATGACAACAGCGAAAGTGCAAAGAATACTGCTGAGAGTGTGATTTCTCCAGAGATGAACTACAGAGCTGGGTCCTCTTTTGAGCTTTCTCCATCTGATAGCTCTGATGGCACATATATGTGGGATGAAGAAGGGCTGGAACCTATTGGAAGTGTCCATCCATGTGGAAGTTATGAGTCTTCAGAAATGAACAGCATAGTATGTATTTATACACATCATCTGAATATCTGTAGTTTAAAAAAATATTGCTGATATATATTAATTCTGATTTGAAAATATATGTTTTTCACCTAATAACTATTTCTTCATTCCTCTGTAGTTTACAGCTTTCTGAAACTTCCTTGTTAAAGAGTACCTGTTTCTGGACAGATGACCTTGAATTAGGCTGCTTACATACATGTTTTCCCCATTCTAAAGCTGGGACAACACAGCTTCTTCCTTATGCAATCTCATGGTGGCATTCAACAACAATAAATAAATTACTTCAGCAAATAATAAGTAAAATATCTCCTACCAATCTTTAAACCTAGGAGTGACAACAAGAAAATAGTTGGTCCTGATCTGACTTCCATTGATTTGTTTCTATTCTATATCTGCACAGGACCCGTTTGAACATAAATTTATTTTCATTTGTCTGTTTGTTCAAGCATAGCATCTTTAAAGTAGGTAGCTGACTAGCTCATCAGATGAACTGGACTCTTTATGTCTGGAAAACAAAAGCAAGATAAGTAATAGCCATATTCATAATGCTTAACACAACTGATATGCATCAAACATCATTCAGTCTAGCGTAGATGGAGAGTAGTTGCAGTGCTCTAACCCTTCAGCTGAGGTTAGTTAGCCAGCCTCTGGGTTCTGGCACGCTTGATGTAAATTGTCTGTCTGTGCTTCATCCCTCCGCAGAAATGCTGTTGTAACTTATTTGGGTTGCTTAATTAAAAGACTGTTCAGATTTTATTAACACTATTCATTCAGAACTTCCAACAAAAGTTAGGTATGATCAATCAATGTCTCCAGCTTCTTAAATTTGAGAATTTTTAAGTATTAGTCACCAGTGCCATTGTCAGTAATGTAGATGCTGTTTTCTGCCTTTGAAAGGGCCTTGTGGCACTCAGTCAGATTTTAATTTGTAGTTTTGTTAGGGTTGTCTAGCCCAACAGCAGAACAGCATAGATATTTTTCTGAAACTGGGGCATAGCTACATAATTATATTGTTATGTGTAACTATACAGGAGGAATTCCTGATATATTTTCAGCTGCCTGTGGTGGTGGTCGTTTTCTGTCTTAAATTACCATCTTGGGATGCGGTGCTTAAAAATAAGCTTAGAAATAGTTATTAACTTCTCTTGGTAATTATGGCCAGCTTGGAAAAGCATTTTGAGATTTTTTTTTCCAGTATGAGCTTTGTAGTTATATTGATGTTTACAGGAAAAAAATTAAGGTAGGGCACTGCAAAAACAAACACCCTTCTCCCTGTCACATGCAAACATATACCAGGAAAAATTCTTAAACTTTCTCCTCAATAAGCCTGAAATTGACATTTTTGATATATACAGTGCAATTTATCAAACAAAAGGCACTGCTTTCATGTGCTTTTGGACTATGTACCTTATATTTAATATGTATTACCTCCATGCGTTAAATTACCCATCTATATGAATTGAAGGTCGGTCATTGATGTTCTGATTGATAGAAGCTGTTGTAAGCCTCAAAGAGCAGAAATTTATTAGAAACTTATGATATCTTTGTTCAATGTTTTGGTTAATTTATTTATTAAAAGTAGATAGATGTCAGAGAGGTATTAGAAGTGGAAGAATAAACTTATTTGGTTTAGAAGTAGTGGAGAAAGAAGGAGGGTGTGAAACAGTGCTGAATCTAAAAAAAATCATGTGCTTTTTCCTCTCATTTTGATTTTTATTCCATTAGTGCTTTTCAGAAATTGTAGTGCAGTAAGCACTGTAATTTCATCTGATTTTTTATCCTAAGTAAGGGAAACATCAAGAATACATCTTGTGTTCACACTAGGTTTTTAAGAGAGATGGCAGCTCTGAAATGTTTGTTGAATTGCTTTTTAGTGGTAGTCCTATTTTTTTTTCCTGTGCTTGTTCTTAGTTCTGAAGAATTGTGATGTTGGGTGGGTTAGTATAAGCTTTTGTTCCCTGTTGCTGATTCTGTCTGAAGGCACTGAGTATAAAGGCAGCTTAAAAAAAAAAAAGAACTGAAGGTCATGAGAATAATTATTGTGATTAGGCAGCATATGTTGATGTTCTGATTTCTAGGAGGTGTATGATCAAATTGTGCATTTTCTGTCTAGTATTGTGAAGGTGAAAGAAGTAAATCTTTGTCAAAAACCAATTGATAAGAGTCTTTTAATCTAATGTCAGCCTGACTGCCTCTGGGAAGTATTGCTTCTGGGCAAATCTGAAGCAGATAGGTGGTTCTGGAGTTTTCCTGGCTTTAGGCTGGTGTGAGTAGGAGCAGTGTGAACCTTCGTGATGCTTTGGATTCCAGCAGTACATCTGAATTACTCATAAGTTGGTAAATACTGGTAGTGTTTAGTCATCTGTCATCTATAGCAACAACAAATGCATGGATGGCAGTGTAGACCTTGTTGGGTAGTCAAATGAGAAGTGGTTTGACCTATTTGCCTAGGGTGGTGTTAATTAGGTCTCTGGAATGACAATGAGAGTGGTAAGATTTTGTTTCATGCAGAGTAGTCTACTTGACTATATCCACCTTGCTATATTTTTACTTTAATTTATTTTTGTCTGGAAATAATATACATATAAACAGAATAGTTGAAAGCATGAGTCCTACCTTGAGTCTCATCGCTCCTTTCCTTAACAGAAAACAAAGTACTATTTTGCTATAGCAAGGCTTGTCTGAGTTGTTCTGTCCTATCCATTGTATTAAGTAGACATGTGAGAAACATAATCTTTAGTGTGCATTTGTTTGAGTAAAGCCTTTTTTTTTTAAGGTTAAAGTTCTTATTTACATTGAGAATAGAATAGATAATCCAAACAAGGATCCCTGTATTATTATGAGGTATTACTACTTTTTAAAAGGCACTATAATACTCTACCATGTAGGGGTCTGCAAGAAGTAAAAATTCAAGATGAAAACTTTTCCATTAACATTTTTAATACCTCTAGAGAGTAAGTTGTTTCTTTTTTTTCTCTTTCAAATAAATTTCATTTGCACTAATAGGTTTAGAAAACTTGTGTTCTCTGTATTACCGGGTCATACGAAGACCCTTTCTTAGACAGAGATTGAATCCTCTGGCCTCTTGTTATTAGAGGCTCTAGTAACTGTGTATGTCTCTGCTATCTTAATTTTTACTGAACTAAAGCTGGTATTTGGGGTATGCACCAAGTGAGCATCAATTTAGTTCCAAGGATATAGGATTATGGAACAACAATTGAAATCAGTCTTGAAGAGACAGATGGGTTTTAGCTGCTTTGCTTTGGATTTAATTGCTCTTGGGATGAAATCTAGATCTCAGTGGAATGAAACTGTTTCGACATTTATCAGTGTGGCTAGAGTTTTAGCCACAGAGTCTGAAATGGTTGCGTTTTTCTCAGCTTCCTAGCATATTTTTGAAATCTCATGAGATTTTTTTTTGTTGTTTTATCTGTGATTGCAACTTAGGAAATGGAGATTCTGAACTAGTTTCTGAGACTCTGAGGAATTGCTTACTGTTCTAGAGGCACAGATACTCAGTGAAATATGATGTTCAAATGTTTATACTTAGCAAGCTCATATTTTCTGTAGTTAAAATAACATTGCTAAAATAACATTTGGTGATCTGGATGAGGGCATTGAGTGCACCGTCAGTAAGTCTGCAGATGACACCAAGTTAGGTGCGTGTGTCGATCTGCTCGAGGGTAGGAAGGCTCTGCAGGAGGATCTGGATAGGCTGCACTGATGGGCTGAGGTCAACTGCATGAAGTTCAACAAGGCCAAGTGCTGGGTCCTCCACCTGGGGCGCAATAACCCCAAGCAGAGCTACAGGCTGGGAGATGAGTGGTTGGAAAGCTGCCAGGCAGAGAAGGACCTGGGAGTGATGGTTGATAGTCAGCTGAATATGAGCCAGCAGTGTGCTCAGGTGGCCAAGAAGGCCAACAGCATCCTGGCTTGTATAAGAAACAGTGTGACCGGCAGGACTAGGGAGGTGATCGTCCCCCTTTACTCGGCTCTGGTGAGGCTGCACCTCGAGTACTGTGTTCAGTTTTGGGCCCCTCGCTACAAGAAGGACATGGAGGTGCTTGAGCGAGTCCAGAGAAGGGCGACGAAGCTGGTGAGGGGCCTGGAGAACAAGTCCTACGAGGAGCGGCTGAAGGAGCTGGGCTTGTTCAGCCTGGAGAAGAGGAGGCTCAGGGGCAACCTTATAGCTCTCTACAGATACCTCAAAGGAGGCTGTAGCGAGGTGGGGGTTGGTCTGTTCTCCCACGTGCCTGGTGACAGGACGAGGGGGAATGGGCTTAAGTTGCGCCAGGGGAGTTTTAGGTTGGATGTTAGGAAGAACTTCTTTACCAAAAGGGTTGTTAGACATTGGAACGGGCTGCCCAGGGAAGCGGTGGAGTCACCATCCCTGGAGGTCTTTAAAAGACGTTTAGATGTAGAGCTTAGGGATATGGTTTAGTGGGGACTGTTAGGTTAGAGTTTGGACTCGATGATCTTGAGGTCTCTTCCAACCTAGAAATTCTGTGATTCTATGTTTGTGTAATGTTCAGTCTGTGGTATTTGCTATTTTCTCACAGTAGTTTTAGTTACTTACAAGTAATTGAGTTTTTAAAATTATTTCCTTCTCTAAATGACTTTAAGCTTTAAATGACAGTCTGATGTATCAAATGAATAATTTATTATATAGGGATTGAGACTTGTAAGTATACTTCCAATGCATTTACTATTAAAGAGCCAAGTGTTCTAAGTATTGTCTTCTACCCATTTCTGTTTCTTAGTTGTACATCTTTTCTAATGGGTTAATGCTAAATCCATAGTTGTTGTTCTATGAGAAGCTGGACTTTGAAATTTTGGATTACTTTGCTACAGCTGTAATAAAAATACAAGCACAAGTAAGCTTAAGGCAGTGTAGTAGTATGGAAAAAAAAGGCTATTCAGATAGACGAGAATTCTTTATTAAGTAGTATTTGGATGGCTTCAGTGAGGTGTGAACCCCATAAACTTTACCATGCAAGAGAAAGTGTTTTTTTCCCCAGTGTGTGTGGTGTTTGTTTTTTATCTGGATATATGTAATACTAATATAGAAGTACTGAATTTTTCTAAACACTACAAATTTTTAATGCTTATTCCAAATAGGTGAATAATGACTCTCTGTACTGTGCTAGCAGTGCTGTGTAAGATCCATTGGAAGAATTTAAGACAAAGGCCTTCTGAACTAATAGCAATGTTTACAGACTTAAATGCAATTTAAATAGTATACTGAAAATGAGAAGTGGTTACATCATGACTTTTTTCATCAGAAGCAGTTGTTGATTTAATGAGGCATTCAGTACAGACTATTCAGAGTCTTGTGCCTCATTTTCACTTTTTAACACATTATAATGAAACTAAATATGTATATTTTCTCCATATATAGACACCTTTTTTTGAGGCTTTTTAGAAAGAAGATCTTTTGAAATGAGCCCTTCAGGGGCAAACTAGTTATTAGAAGCACACGAGCAGGTTGTGTCTAATGATCTAATTTAAACTTGGTTCCTTTTTCTGCTTTTCATGCTGCAGGTGTCTAAGATTTTAAGAAGCTGAAGGTAAATTTAAAAGAAAACTTAAAAATCAACTTCTTAAATGTAAAAACTTTTCACAGTAAAGTTTTTTTAATTGAAACAAAGACTCTTAAATGTGTTTAGATTTTCATGGTATATTTATGTAAGCCATTACTGAAATCTGTAGATTTATAAAATATGAAGCTTTTTTTCTCCCATTCCTGTATTTGCTTTTCTGTGTGCAAGTTGGTGTTAAAATGCTCCATCTCCATTATTGGAGATGTTCCAGTCAGGAAATATTGTGTACCACTCAGCTCTTCTCCTTCTCCCCCATGTAAGTGACAGGATCAACCAAAAATTTTTGTCCACTGATACATTGAGCATACTTGCAGGTAGTATGTAAAATAGCTAGCTAGGTGACTTGTGAGGGGAGAAACTCCAACCGCTGATCCGCAACACTTTGTGACCTTAAATAAGTCTCATGGAGCCCTCGTCTTATTTCTCTTTCGTTAGAATGATGATGAATTAAAAATGAACAATTTTACCTAACGTTATCATCAGCGTATATTACATTATTAATGTATTTGTACTTCATGCCAGAATTCAGGTGGATCAAGAGGAAAGTTTTTCTTATGATTTATTCCCAGTGTTTCACAGCTCTGATTTAAGCTGTGGGGGAATGTGCTGGTGTGGCCTCTTCCTGGATCCCATCCTGTCTCTTTGCTTTCCTATAGTAGTATCATTTGGGTTTTGAAGGAGACAGTCCTTTTTGTCACCTAGAGATGCTGCCTAACATGGCTGTGAGCTCCCAGTCATTTTGGTCTTTGCTGCTCCTGCCAATTTATCTGGCCACTGTCGTGGTATAACTGGACCATAGAGGAGGAAATCAGGCAACTTTGCCCTGTAGCTATACCAATAAAAATTAGACTTCATCACATCAGTGTAATGAGACTGCAAGTGTTGTACCAGTGTACTGGTATTATAGATGGTGCTGGATACTTGACAATATGCTGTACTTCTTTCTACTTTTTCCCTCTGGGCCCAGCATACTGGAGACAGTTTTCATGGAGGGAATTGTAGCATGTGTAGCAGCATCACTAATGTGGAATGGCAGTTTGAAGTTTTTTATCTTCTGCTTCTGCTCAGGGAATTTTCGTTTGTTGCATTTAGCACCAAAGAAATCTTGTCTTGCAATCTATTGGTCTTTCATACTGCTTTACCGAAACATGACTGTTGGGTTTCTAGGTCAAGATATATATATATATTTTTTTTTATAAGAGACATCAGAGTAGCCTGGGAAGTCTTTTATGAGATTTTAGCTTTTACTAATGTGTTTTAGATAATAGCAAACACCGTGTCTGAATTTTACTTCTGATTGGAAAGGGCTTCTTGGAAATACCTTACCTTGATAATCTGGCATTTCTGCTTAGAATGCTATTATGAAAGAGCTTCAGCAATTTTACTTAAATGCATTGTGGTTCAGACTTCCTGCTCAGAAACACAGTGCATCAGGGATTGGATTATCATACAAGTGTCAGCCTGGGAAGGCATTTCTCACTGTCATGTGTTTGTGCGCCACAAATGTGAAGCTGGTGTTGCTGTTAACCTCACCACCTTAAGCAGAGGTTATGTCTGAGTTCTGAGCTCTCGGGGAACTGAGGATTCTCTTGGATTCTGATATTCTAACTTTATAACTTTAATTAGATTGATATCATTGCTTTCATTTTTCTACAAGTACAGAAATCTCTGGCATTATTGTTCATATTGCCAATTTCTGACAGTTCATCCACTCCAAAAGACACGAACCAAAGCAACAACAGCAAAAAAACCAACTACTTTTAGTTATGCCTAAAAATTTATATTTGAAGAAGACTCAAGCATACAGCTTCCTCATTTCAGAAGATTCAGAAAAGCTAGATAAGTGCTACCTTTTTTGCAGTTAGTTTCAGTTTGAAAAGATAGTGCTTCTGGACTTAGTAAATCAGGGTGAGAGCATCCTTGATCAATGTGTCCCTAGTTAAGCTTTTAGTAAACTGTGCAAGTGCTGCGTAAAATTGTCTTAACTGTCTACTTTTGTCTTAATACAGATTTAAGAGTACCTGCTTGTTTCAGTATGTTTTGCCAGAAGTGCCTTGCCCACCTTTTCAGGTGTTTGCTGACAGTCAGTTTTCTGCTTGTGGTGTAGATAAATGTCATGGAACTAGGGACTGACTTCAGAGGTGCTGACTTCTGAGAGAAAATAACTGCTGTCTGCCCTCCCAACACCACTCCAGTCTTCAGCTTTAGAGCTTAATTGTTACAGCAATGGGAGGTAGTGAGAAGCTGCACTACTTACTGAGATGGTGTTTCTGTCTGTCTTGGGTGATGGGCATCTCCCTGCTGTCAAATATTATTAAGAGGTTATACGACTGTATTACAGTGCACAAATCTCTTGTGGTGTTTCTTTGAGAGGTATGACATTCTGTGAACAAGCTTTTATGGCAAATTACCTTTTTTTTCCTTTGGGATACAAAGGTATATATATGCCTTTGAGAGCTGTATGATTCAGAATTGACACAGTAAATCTTCTCATGCTGTTTTGGTTGGTAAAATCAAGGAAAGCAACTTTTCTTGTGCTCCTGTATTTCATTTGTGGTGGCTGTTAATGACAGTTTTGATTTTGTATGGTGGGGAGAGAGAGCAGCAGTGTTGAGAGCAATATAATAATAAATACTGATTGCTACCAGCATTTATCTTAATTCATAAGCTTAAAGTGAGGTTTCCAGTATGAGTTTGCAGATGAATGTATGGTGTTGTATTTTTTGTTAGTTTATAGCAATTCTTTTTGATGTTTTTCTTTATTCTACCAACTGGCATCATTTTTTATTAACAGAACTTCAGAAGTACTCTAGTGTGCTTCAGTTAATTGTATTGCTGTGTTTTGTTTTTTTTTTTTTCAAGTATCGTACATTGTTTTCATTACTCCTAGGAAATCTTGAAACAGGTAGGCATGTGCTCGAAGAGAACAGTAGTCTTAATTTTGGTGTAGTTTTTTTTTGTCAGCATAAACAAGAAAATCATTTAAGAGTATGCAAAATGAATTGAGAGGAATCTAAGTGGGTTTCTGAACACTTGACAGGTAACTTGATCGAAAACATGGATTGGCACACAGTTTCCTTTTTTTAACCTAAAGCTGTGTCCTAGTAAACTATAAGAACACTGGTGTTGAATCTTTTTGTGACTTACTTTCAGTTGCAAACCATCAGAAATTCAAGGAAGGGCTGTATCTTCTACATATTAGGGTCAATTATGTTTGTAGTGTGCACAAATCTGATCTCTGTGGATGAAATGTGCACACCCATTTCCAGTCTTACTGTCTCCACAGTTCTAAAGACCGGATGCACAGTTCATTTAAAGATTGGTCAAAATAGATTTAATAAAAATATTTGAGGTTTTTGTTCTCTTTTTTTTAAAAATTAGAAACAACTGTATTAAGTAGCCTGTATATGAACACACAATTGCTGTCTAAAATGTCATATTCAGTTTACACAAAAAGCCTAGCTAGGGCATAACTAAAACTTAGTATACAGAAGAAACTTAATTGATCTCCTGGTAGCTATCCTGCCCATGGTGTTCTAAATTCTGATTGTTTTGATTTCAGTCTCATCTGGGAGTTGTTTGAGGCCTGAAGTTACTTTCATGTAGCTTTTCTATTATAACTGAATTTCGAAATTAAACTGGATTGTTCTTGGTATTTCATGTTATGTGTTTTTCAAATTCACTGCTGATGCTTGTACATAAGAAGAGGGAGTAAAACCAATTTTAAAAGCATTTGGGGAGTTGAAGAATATTGGTTTGTCTTTACTGATCCCTAGAAATGAGCAGTAGACCCATCATACAAGATGTCTGGTGACCTGGAAGTCCTGAGGTAAAAAACTACTTAAATTGTAGTTTCTCCTAATTCTCAAGATCTTCTGCTCACTATACTCATGTAGGCTGAACCTCACAGTTTTAATATAAATGTAAACCAGTGGAGAGAACATCATCATTCATAGTGATTTTTGCCATTTAAGGGTATGAGCAGAAAATACATATTGCTTTATAATGTAAAATGGTCCATTATTTGTAGATTAACTGCAGAAGTAACACTGAACATCTGATATTGGTAGACCTTTCTGAAAACAGAAGCAATGAGTAGAAAGGATCAGATACTTCCTATGTTACTTACGCTTAGTGTTGATGTCATTCTGTTACTGTGCTCTAAAGTAAATCATACCAAAACTGGAATTACAAAACATTCTTAAATGTTGTTGAAATTCTGCAAAAAGATGGTCAGACTGTTTTTTCCCTCCTGGTATAATTTTGTAGATTCATTATTGGAGGCTAGATGGCAGTAAGGGAATGCTTTTTGTGGTTGTGGGACTTCACTTGTGCTGCATGTTTGGTTAGTGCTATTGCTTATGAATTGGTAAAATCTCAACAGAACAGTTAATTCTTCAGGTTTTCTCTTTCTTTCCCTTTGTGCTCTTGAACTTCATTTTTTTTTACATGCTCCAGCATATAATTAAAGTAATTAAGCAGTGAGCCTAGCTGCTCCTTGAGAGATAGTGGATAGTAACTTAACCTAATAATTATTTCCTATCTATGTTCTGTAAACCTAGGTAGAACATACAATGCCCTTATAAAAATGTTTTCAAAGAGGAATACATAATTATTTAAGACTAATATCCAATAGTTAAAATGTCTTAGGTATTCAGAACAAAGGTCCTGTTGCATTTGTTGTCTTGGCAACACTCCTTAAGCGAGCATGAACAAAATGATGAAACACTTGTTTGGATGCTGGGCTTAATTATCCCTAATATGACTTGCAGTATACAGCATTTAAAATAGTTCCTTTCCTACCCTGTTTTTGGTATCCTGCAGAATTCTAGCCTTTCTCTGGCACACTGGCAAGATTATTGATACAGTTTAAAAAAATGTATACAGTTTTGTATACATGTAGTGAATAAGCAATGTAAGAAAAGCTGATGTATTATATGTAAAAGAAAATAAGAAATCTAGTTTTCATTTCCTCAGACAAAAATATATGCTTCCCACTTTTTTTTTTAAGTGATTCTCGTCAACAAGAATTCAAATTGGAAGAATGATTGCCAAGGCTTTAGTCCCCCTTCTCTGTTAAGGTTTGTGAAGCTAAAACCAAATTCTTGCTATTTGTGCGTGTGCCTACATCACAGGCAAACGCTCCTGTTTGTACAACCAAAAGCATATAGGCCACATTCAGCTGGAGGGCAGGTATGCTCTGAGGAGGTATCGCCAGGTTTCTCTTCATGAAATGGTAGTTTGTAAACTCTCTTATTTTATGGTGCTTTTTCTGTTGTCTGGAACTAGCTTCCTGTGAATTATTTTCACTTGTTTTTGTCAAATCCTTGCTCTTTTGAATACCTTTTCCCAGTAAATTCTAGAAGCTTGGTATCTTGTAGCTGGCCTTGTGTTCAGCCCCATCTTTGTTGCTTTGTACAGCAGTACAGCTGCAACATGATCTTGGGCTGCTGAGGTGTATCATGGCTGTATTGTGATGTTTTTCTTAACTTCAGAAGTAATCAAGTGGAAGCTTTGCTTACATGGGCATTCTTAAGCCTGTTCCACTTGAGGAAATTTGTGACAAAAGTTACAATATCTGTTCAGCTATTCTGTCATTTTTTGTGTGAATAATAGGAGCTCAAAAAGAGCTGTACCTTTTTGTTGGTAAGTGGTAGGATGGGGAATTTCTGAAACTGAGTTTGTTACAAAAGAGAAAAATTCTGGTACGAGGCACTGCTGTAGTCCTGTTTTAAAGGGTCTTTTGCATTAGTGTGTGTTGGATCATCTCTGCATACAAGGATTGTTCTGTTTAGATGCTGCAAATGAGAAGACTCCCATTTCTGGCTGAATTAAATGAATAACTGACTCGAAACTATTACTAGTTCTTAGAGCCTTATACAAAACTGTATTTCCAGTCTAATGTATCTCAGAGTCACTCTACATCATCTGTTATTTCAAGAGTATGTTTTTTGAGAGCTTCTATTACTGTTTTCTCCTGTGTAATATGAAGGAAAATCAGTATTACTGAATTTGTAGTAATGTATCCATTGCTATAGGACCAGACTCGTGTTAAAACCTGTATTGTGACTTCACTGTTCTGCTAACACAGACATCAATGTTTCTATTTAAATAGTCTCTCTTTGGTAGTAGAAAAAGAATGAAGTTGACATCTGACCAGGATATCCAACTTTTCTTTCTTTTGTGGAATGTGACAAGGACACCTGTCTGTTTGAATGATTTAGGGACTTTGGCAAGCTGCTTTTTTGAAGTTTACAGGGAAGTATGTTGTACTGCTAACAGGTGCTAGATTTTTTTTTTTTTTGTAAGACTTGGAGTCCTGCATGTGAAATTTTAAAACATGTTTTTCTTACACTAATTACTCAAAAGACATAACAGTAACTTTAGTATTTTGAGGGTTCTGGTAGAATTTTGTTCAGAGGACTTTTAATTTACACAATTTGCTGTATGTCTTTATAGCTTGTAACATCTTGAGAATCTAGTCTTGTGAAATTAAAAAAAAAAAAAAAAAAAAGTAGTTCAGTGGGAAGGGACCTCCAAAGGTCAGAGACCAACTGCCTGACCACTCTGGAGCTCACCAAAAGTTACTGCCTCTTGACCGCTGATAGGCATGGGGTACCAACCACCTCTCTGGGCAGCCTGTTCTGGTGTTTAACTAACCTCTCATAGAATTTTTTCCTGATGTCCAGTCTGAGCCTCCCTGGCACAGCTTTGAACCATTCCTGTGTGTCCTGTCACTGGATAGCAGGGAGAATAGAGGAGCGCCTCCCTCTCCACTTCCCGTCCTCAGGGAGTTGCAGAGAGCAGCAAGGTTGCCTCTCAGCCTCCTTTTCTCCAGACTAGACAACCTGAGTGCCCAGCCTCTCCTCACAGGAGATGCCCTCCAGCCCTTTTACTAGCTTTGCCCTCCTCTGGATGCTTTCAAGGACCTTAACGTCCTTTTTATATTGTGGAGCCCAGAACTGCATGCAGTATTCCAGGTGAGGCTGCACCAACGCTAAATATAGCAGGAGAATCACCTCTCACGACCAACTGCTATCTGCCTTCTATATACATTATTCTTCTAAATGATACAACCAAGTAGGATTATTCCCTTACTGTAACTCTTAATAATTGCTAAAACATGTAATAATCTATAGGGTTGTAGCTGGTGTGGTTGGGAGAATTTCTACATCCTGTTCAATGCAGAACTTGATGATAGTAGCTGTTAAGCACTCTTCTTAACAATGTTACTGCCTTGTAGTTAAATTCATTATACAGCAGTAAGAATAACCGAAGTCTGCAAATACAGGTTTATATGTACAAACTTGCTGATGAAACCTGAAGTTTATCTTGTAACTATTTCAAGATGACATTAATAACAGTTCATTTCCTGTTATCTCTTCTGCATAGCTAACAGTAGGAAATGCTCAAAGGGAATTTGCATGGGGTCCAGATATTGCAAAGACTTCATAGTCAGATTTTGTTTTCTAGTGTGGAGTTGCCTCAGTGTGGTTCAGGAATGTATAATTAGGGAAACATAATGCAATGTGCTGTTGACAGAAAAGTATGTTTGGCATCTCAAATGCTGACCTTTTCTGACATCACTAGACTTCTGAAGCTCTGATACAGGGGTAGCAAAGTGGCTTATCTGGGTTTCTTAGTTAATACTCTGACATACTATGGTTTTTTATTGTACTTCAAAATGCATTTGCATGGTAATAGCAATGTTTTCAACTTTTTTAAGCATTTGTGGCCACTGCTCAACTAATTTGTCATGTTCATTAAGGTTCCCACAGTAGGGGAAAATAGTGCTTCTTCATTACTAATTTTGAAGATCAAAGCATGGCGTAGAAGCAATTTATCAACTAACAAACTGAATTTGCCTCTCAAACACCTACATTTTGCAAAATTGCTTTAAAAATACACATTGCTTAAAAACATTTGAGTTCCTGGAAAAATGTAAATGAATGGATATAAAAATAAGTAAACATCTGCAGTCTGTTCCCCTGAATAGTAAATCTGCATTTTATTTAAATTACTTTCAATTTGTGAAAGCTTTTCTCTAGTAATTTGTTATTCAGTCTAGTAATTTATTATTCAGTGTCCTGCTATTCTGTGCTTTTCTTCTGTTCTTTTTCTGTAAATACTGAGAATGACATATGTAAGCAATATTATTCAGGTAGGACTTCTAGAATATAACAAAATGAGGTGGTTTTGTCTCAGGTATTCCACCGTCCCTTGATATTGTTCATGTTTTATGAAGTGAACGTTAACTTTTTGTTTCATAGTCTCTCTCCAATGTCACAAACTGCATTTCCCTGCAGAAATAGAGAATGTTTATTGTTCTGTCACGAAAAAAATTGTGAAATATCCTTAGCTCTTTCCACCTTTATAATCAAATAGAGGAGTACTTTGTGAATACTGCGGAAGAACAGTTGGGTCAACAGTGTAGCGATGTCTGTCAATTTTATTTCTTTTTGACATCTCTGACAAAGCAAATCTAACATGATTAACCAGCAAAGGGATAGCTTTCCAATTGAATACAGTTTTGCAGTGTGTTATAGAATCACAGAATTTCTAGGTTGAAAGAGACCTCAAGATCATCGAGTCCAACCTCTGACCTAACACTAACAGTCCCCACTAAACCATATCCCTAAGCTCTACATCTAAACGTCTTTTAAAGACCTCCAGGGATGGTGACTCCACCACTTCCCTGGGCAGCCCGTTCCAATGCCTAACAACCCTTTCGGTAAAAAAGTTCTTCCTAACATCCAACCTAAAACTCCCCTGGCGCAACTTAAGCCCATTCCCCCTCGTCCTGTCACCAGGCACGTGGGAGAACAGACCAACCCCCACCTCGCTACAGCCTCCTTTGAGGTACCTGTAGAGAGTGATAAGGTCACCCCTGAGCCTCCTTTTCTCCAGGCTGAATAATCCCAGCTCCCTCAGCCGCTCCTCATAGGACTTGTTCTCCAGGCCCCTCACCAGCTTCGTTGCCCTTCTCTGGACTCGCTCAAGCACCTCCATGTCCTTCTTGTAGCGAGGGGCCCAAAACTGAACACAGTATTCGAGGTGCAGCCTCACCAGAGCTGAGTACAGGGGGACAATGTTTTGTGTTGATAGTCTGTGTACTAGTATACAGTTAAGTATTTCCTGATACCCAGTGAGAAGAAATTAGCAAAACGCTACTTTAATAGTTGTCAGTATTGGCCTTGTGAATCATCTTTAGATGTAGCTAAAGCTAAGAAAAATCTGCAGTTCTCTTCTTGGAAAAGAAGCAGATGTGAAGCGTCTGAATCTAATGAAACATCTGAATCTAATCCTAGGCCATAAAGCTATGACTTCTGTTTGTGGGAGTTCAGAAAAGAGGTCAAGAGCTTTAGAGCTGTGTAACCATTAACAGTTCCTTAGACCTCCTTTGTATTATGACCACTTGGTATTAATAAGTTTATCTGTCTTTGAACAATCAAGTGAAAAGGCGGTGTTCTCTAATCAAGTACTGCATTTTGTCTGACATCGCTTACCAGCAGCATGTTGCTAGCAGCATCTGGCTACTCCAACAGAATATTCTGCAGTCTTGACCTCTTGAGGTTTTTTTGTACTGTTGGTGTTCTTAAAGGAAGAGAAGTTATTTAATTTGTCTTTCACTGCCAGTTGACCTTGCTGTCACTGCAGTTGTTTTCCTTTAATATATCTAATTTTTTGCATGGAGTTTTGGTACTAATGTTACTGCATTTTTGTGTTATTATCATACTTACACCATGTGATGTTTTGTTTGTAACTTCAGAAACAGCTTTACATATAGCACATTTTTAAAGACAAAAGGCAGCAGTGCTTGGTACTGATAATTACATATTTTAAATTTTGTTGTCTGAAAAAGCTGCTGGAAGCTGTAAATTCTTGTCAAAACCTTGGGACTATTCCAATCTCTGGCTGACAAAACATGTTAAGTGATATAGGTGTTCTCTTCCTTCTGTTCCACACTAAAACATGCTTAAAAGCCAGAAGTATGATCAGGTACTATTTCTCAGCTCAGTAACCAGTTAAGTTTCCTTTTTTTTTTTTTTCTTTTTTTCTTTTTTTTTTTTCTGAAGTACTATGTGCCTTTGGTAACATATAAAGAATGGAGAGGCCTCTGTATTCCTTTATTTTAGAGGGGCAATATTTGTCCTAAGTCTGGCTTTATTATTTATTTTGAAATATAGCAACAAAGTAAATCTGAATCTGAAAATGGTGTCTGGACATTTAGTGAAAAGGTGTCAAAGGTATAAAGAGGTAACTTTTCCCTGAAAGATTCAGTAGAAGAAAATGTGTCAATGAAGTTAATCAATTACAGCTTGCATTGGGTTTTTGTCTCTTAGAGTAAGATGGGTGTGCTGATGGCTGAGAAAATCTGTCACTTTTCCAGATTGTAAATTGCTGTTCTTATTAATTTTAAAAAAGTTATTCCATTGTAACAGTATACAAGAAAAGGAGATTTCCATCCATGTCACAAATAGGTGTAGAAAACAAGTGTTTGGTGATGGCAATGTGTTTACATTTGAAAATGTGAAGGTACGGTTCTGCTCAATAATTCACTTAGAAAATAATTTTCCCTGTTCTTTTTCTTGCTATTCTAAATATCTTGTTTGGAAAGTGTTTAAAGTCAATCTTTAAGCCTTCCATAAAGACAATATGTAAAGGAGTTGGAACACTCTCCTGAGGCTTAAGATAAGGTTTAAACCAAGATACTATAGGTTCCCTAACCCACCCCTTCCATTTCAATGACATGATGATCTTTTGATCAATGTGACATGAGAGCTGAAACAAGGTGATTTAACATATTCACCTCACAAACTTGTCTTTGAATCCTAAGTAAGCAAAATAACTTAGTTTTACAATGCAAGCAGAATATTATTAAATAAGAAAATCTTGGGAGCACTCCGTAAGTACAAAGGAGAAAATTGTTTAAATCCATCCATCTGTTACTGTATCAGATCAGTAGGAGGATTGTTAGTTTGTGTAGACAGTCTCAGGTAAGGCTGATCTTCTCTCAAAAGAGAGGAGGAAGCTGCTGACAACATCAGATATGAATACAGAAGAAATGTAACAAAGCATTGCAATCAACATCTTTATGGCACTGGAATAAATGAGATATCATGAAAACGGCTCCATATGCCATTTTCTTTTTTTAGGATATCTTGAATAATCTCGATTCATGTGATCTTGAAGATGATGATCTCATGCTCGATGTGGACCTACCTGAGGACCCACCTCATGACAAAGGTTAGTAAAGTAGCCAAGCAATCTTACTGTGAAACTGCATTATGGGCTTAAGGTATTTTTGGATTTCTTTGTTCTAATTTCTACTTTAATAAGATGCACACTTTCAATAGGTTTTAATTTAGGTAACTTTCTTTTCTGAAATGTAGAAATTAATACAACTCCTACACTTGAATTTTAAAGTCAGAAATTTACTGCCTTTTTATTAAAAAAAAAAAAAGGCAAAATTGACCCAAACTAAACAGACATTGTTGCAGACTGTTTCTTTAAACTGTGCGTACAATGAGCTTTGAACTTTGAAGTTAGTACTTCAGTTTCATTTTCAAATATACCTGAAGTATGTTGCTCAAATGATATTTTCAGCTTTGACAGTATAATTCCTCTTGAGATGGTTGTCATTTTGTAGAAGGAAGAATTATCTCCTAATATACTTTATACACTTTAGGGTAACAGTAGCCTTAGTCTTAAGATGCAGTATTTTGAGGAGTCTTTTATGCACTCTTGTTGTCTCTGAGAATGCTTTCAACCTTACATAATACAAATTCATGATACAAATTTAGACCAGAATTAACCGGGTCAGGCCAATTAATGCCACACTTCTTGAGGCATGGTTTTGGTCACTCCAACTTATAACTATTGTCACCGGCTGTGACAATTGTAACAATATCTCCAGATGAATGGAAATGTTGGATGTGGACCACAGTAGTGTCCTACTCTGTCCAAACAGGCACTGAAAGAAAAAGCTTTGCCTGTTCTGTGTACTGTTCAGCTACCTGCTGAAGTATGGGGTAATTCAGGTGTTTGGACAGTACCTTTGAGTTCTTAGGATGAAGACTCCCACAAATATGTTGGCTATGAAGCCAAATTACCAGTAAAATAGTCTGCCACCTACAACAGCAGGGGCACCTATAAAGTGCTGCAATACTTAACCTTTTAAATCTCAGTAATTTTTCCAAAGTACTTGTGTGAAAGGTGCTTATTGATGACTATTACTGCTGTGCTAGTAGTCAACTTTTCAACCCAGACATTTAAGTTTCTTTTTGATTTTCTGGAAAGAATAACAAACCAAGCATATGTAACTGATAGGGCTCGTGGTCACACACTAAGCATTCTTTCAATAATGATAATTGTTATCCTGTTGGAAAAACTAAGAAACAATTTTAAGGGATAGATCATTTTTTAAAGGTTTTTTTTTTTTTTTTTTTAGAAAAAAAAAGGCATGCATTGTATCTGCATCAGTAATTTCATTTTAAGCTAATTTAAAAATGTTCAAAATATTTGCATTTTAAAGGTGAATGTTTGCATCACAAAAAAGCTAGCTTGCTATTTAATCTGGCTATGGGTGAAATACTGTCTTTACTTCACTGCTTTCTGAATTGCATCAATATAATATGTACTCATGCTGCTAGAGCAAGTATCTGTAGTGTTCACATAGCTGGAATATGGCTTGTGACTGCAGCAATTTGTGCTGTTTATGCTGGTGGTTCAGGTAGAGAAACTATTGGTATTTGGGATCGATTTCAGATAATTACTGCTGTTCCAGGCATTTTTTTTAAGTAGGTTTCCATATAAAACTAATGTGGAATGAATTGAGTATCTCTGCTATAATCACTTCTCTGATAGAAATTCAGTGATTTCAAAATACGTTCTGAGAAAAAGAATTCAGAAGTCATCTCATGCTTTTCCTTAAGCAAACATGACTAACCACAAGTGAAGTTTGTTCTTTGATGATATCCATATGTTTTTCATTCAGTGTCTCAATTTGTTTTCCAAAGCTGTGTATCATAACTACCAACGAACTTACTGAGGGCTTATTTAGAGCTGACCCATTTGAGCTTTCATGCAGTGTGAGCTGTAGAAATAAGCCTCTAAAGGAGAACAAGTCTTTTGTTAGTTTAGCTGTGCAAGTTATTTTCTTGGTTAAACAATCGGTTATTGAACTAGTTGATTAAAAATGGAATTGGAGATATGAGTGAGTATTATGCAGCACTTTTTGCCAACCTTATTTCCATACTTGTGTGCAGCTTCACTGATGTCAGCCTTTTAAGACTTTCCCAGGTCTGCGGAAACTCTCCTTGTTTCGTTTTGGAGTGGAGGGTGCCGCTTGGACACTATTTATAGCAGCAGTTCTAGTTCAACAAGTATGCAGTGAGTGAGGATGGCAGTCTTAAATCACAGGGTAAAACTGGGCTGCCTTCCCACTAACACGCAGGCTGGGAGCTCAGCAGGAAGGAAGGCCTGTTTATGAGCGTTTCATGCGCAGCTATGTCTGAGTAGGCAGCCGAATAAAACAATGTCCTCTTGTGTAAATGTATTCTTCTAGCAAAGGGCTGACAATGTGAGGAAAAGCTGGTTGGGTAAGTGAAGGAGACGGTGCAATGGTAGAATAGCAGTTTAGGACTTTTTCACTGTCTGACTGCACGGGTAGCAGTTGTTTTGGCTTTGTTTCTGGTGGTTTACAAGCTGTTGCCAAATATAGCATTTGTTTGCTTCAGAAGTTTGTGGAATCTGCTTTGCTTTACAGAAGTTAGTGTTCTAAAGAGATTTTGTTTGCTTGTTTTAAGTCACGCTTTTTGTTCAGGTAAATAAAAAGTAAAATTCTTTCAAGTTTTATCACAAGACAGATGACTAGAGTGAGAGAGATATGTAGTTTAAGAACTGAAACTACTCTTTTTTGTAATGAAGTTCTGGCATTTTTCTAAAATACCATCTTTGTGTTTGTGTTTTGTTCTAACTTTTTAAAATCCTGAAGATACTAAGAAAGAGAAGAACATGTTACTTTTATTTTGTTTTCCTTCCCCATAGTCCTGTCTCCTCCAAGTGATTTTCTTCTTAGACTTGAAATCTTGTTAAGGCCTGAATTTTGTAGTTTCTGCTGCAGATTACTTTTATTCTTGTAACAAGCTTTATATGCTAGTAAAAACCTGAGTTCATTACAGCAGTCTGCTGGATTCTACTAAAAATGCTTACTTTTTTTTGGGCTGTTTAAAAAAAAAATACACACAAAAAACCTGATTTTACATTGCATCCATTATCAGCACATAGTAAATATTGTGTTACGTGGTCTTGGGAACATTTTTTTTTTTTTTTTTTTTTTTACTTTACACTCTGTAGAGGAATGTGAAAATATGAGCAGTTATGATAGACAAGACAGAAATGCTAGACAACATCAGGAAGGATTCTGGAAAAGAGCACCACAACAACGATGGAATGCACAGGATCACTATCATCTTGGCCATACTGAGCACTATATTCATGGCAAAAATGATTTGAACAGGTAAAGACTTGCTGCCTTTACCCCCATTAAAATACTATGATGAGAAATCTCTTTTGTATCAAAGGTGTATCAAGAGATATTGAGTGTAAGACATTTGCAGAATAGTTGTATGGTATTGAATAGCATGTCTGAGTGGGAGCATCCCTCAGATTTCTAATGATTTCTTTGTAAAACTATTTTGTCATGGGTTTTTGATTAAAATACAAGTGTTTTGCTTTGAGCTGGAACTTACTGGAAATGTTGTGATTTATTAGTTGTCTTTATAGGATAGTATAAATTGCTTGCTTAAGTTACCGTATGTATTCCATGGGGAAATAGTAATGTCTTATTACTTGCATCTTTTAAATTTGCAGTTTTTTCCTTACCAATTTGTTTTTAAAATACATGTAATCTTGTAGTTTGTACAGGCTATAGCTTGCATGACTGAGTTTATAGAAATTATGATGAGCAAACTGATTTTAGGGTACTGTAGATGCTGGTCTGTGGATTTGTACAAGTGGGAAGGAAAATGAAATAGCAGTGGCATTTTCTGACTTATTTTCCTCTCAGTACCACAGTATGTAAATAGAGGCGATGTTACATAACAATTTATTTTACTAAATGCTTCCTAGCTCTAGTTTGTCATCCCTGTGTGTGCATATGCATGTAGATACATATATATACATATATATTTTTTTTTAATCAGGGGGTCAAACTACCTAGAGTCTCCTGTTGGTCACTTTGAAAGCTATGGGGCACCAAACAGTTACCAGGCTCCTAGACAGCTGGTGGGCTTACTGGAGAATACTGTGATGCTTGACGAAATGACACTTCGGCACATGGTCCAAGACTGTACAGCTGTGAAAACTCAGTTATTGAAATTGAAAAGATTACTACACCAGGTAAGCTGTTTTAAGTGGAACAAAAGCCAACAAGTATGTTGGGGAGTTGTCTCAGTTTGCCATCTGGCCTCATTAAACTGTTTTCATTTTCTTCATACATTGATTTAGTATTTAAGAGTGCACTTCTTATTGCTATGTAAAATAGTAACTTTCTGCCTTTTCACCACTTTACTGAATGTGAAGACAGGCTTTTATTTAATGAAGTCCTAGAAGGCTAGGAGTAATGAATTTTTATTTTATTATTATTATTTTTTTTTTTTTCTGAGGCGATCGGCTCCGGGGCAGACGTGTTCTGCAGCGGAGCAGGGGACCGAGGCGGGCAGGGCTTTTTGTCCGGCATCGAGGTCACTCGGGGGAGCCGCCGGGACCCGGCAGTCCTCTCGAGGGAGGCTGACGCGACGCGGGCGGAGCCAGCAGCGCCCCCTCCCAGGCTGTTTAAAAGTTGCCCCTAGGGAGCGCGAGCGACCAGGAGCGCGGCGACCAGGACGGGCAAACAGGGCGTGGCGCGTCGAAGGGCGTGGCGCGGCAGTTTGCGCGGCAGTTTGAGCAGGGGGCCCATCGTCGCTCTGTTGCAGCTGCCTCTCCCTTCGGTGCTTGTAACCTGCTTGCGTAGAACCTGACCATGGTATCAACCAGGCAGAAAACCGTGGCCTCCGCATCTCGTGTGGCATCTCCAGCCACGGTCACCAGTGTGGCACCTCAGACGGAGGGCTCGGGGAAACACGCAGCTGTCCAGGTCCTGGGCTGCAGAGTGTGCCCCAGCCTTCTGTCGGTCTCCGAGAGCAGTGGTGCGTATGCCTGTGGGAGGTGTGCCCAGGTTGAAGAACTGCTCAGCCAGGTAGCGGAGCTCCGGGAGGAGGTGAACAGGCTCAGGAGCATCAGGGAATCAGAGATGGAAATTGACTGGTGGAGGTGCACTCTACCCTCTCTGAGGCAGGCTCACGAGCCTGCCACATCACAGGCATCTCCTGTTATGCAGAAGACAGAGGTTCCCTCCTCCAGCCAGGCAGCGGGAGGAGACCTAGATCAAGGGGGGGAATGGAGGCAGGTGCCTATTTGGGGTGGTAGGCAAGCCCTCTCTCTGCCCACCTCACCTTCTCACCTACCCTTAAATAATCGATATGAAGGACTAGAACAAGACAATCTTAATGACAAAGTAGATAAAAACCCGTCCCAGTTGGAGGGGGCACCTAAGACAAGGCAACCTACACATCGCATTGCCACATCATCCTTCAAAAAAGAAAGAAGGGCTATTGTTATGGGGGGCTCCCTTCTGAAAGGGACAGAGGGACCGATATGCCGACCGGACCCAACCCGCAGAGAAGTCTGTTACCTCCCTGGGGCTTGGGTGAGAGACTTTGCCAAGAAAGTCAAGCGCCTGGTATGGCCCACTGACTACTACCCGCTACTGGTCTTTCAGGCTGGTAGCGATGAAGTAGCAACGAGAAGTCCGAAGGCGATCAAAAGAGACTTTAGGGATTTGGGGCAACTACTTAGAGGATCAGGGGCGCAGGTTGTGTTTGCCTCTGTCCTTCCGATAGGGGGGATCGAAGCTGAAAGGCGTGCTGTTCCCATAAACTCGTGGCTTCGAGACTGGTGTGACCGGCAGAACTTTGGGTTCTTTGATCATGGGAAGGTCTATGCTACACCGGGCCTGATGGCACCGGATGGGATGCGCCTCTCTCGGAGAGGGGTAAGGATCTTTGGTCAGGAGTTGGCAGGGCTGATAGATAGGGCTTTAAACTAGAGTTGAAGGGGGAAGGGGCTAAAACCAGGCACGCCGGTGAAGACCTAAGGGATGGTACGCTAGAATCAGAGGGGCTGTGTGCCAGTGAGGTCCTTCGGTCAGATCCACAAGGTGCTGAGTGTAAGGAGACGCACCTGAAGTGCTTCTACACGAACGCACGCAGCATGAGGAATAAAATGGATGAGCTAGAAGTCCTGGCCCAGTCCCGCAACTACGACATCATCGGCATAAGCGAAACCTGGTGGGATGAGTCCTGTGACTGGGGTGTTGCGATAGATGGTTACAGGCTCTTCAGGAGGGACAGGCAGGGTAGGCGAGGTGGTGGGGTGGCGATGTATGTGAAGCAGGGGCTGGACTGTGTGGAACTTCAGGTCGGCAATGGCAAAGTTGAGAGCCTCTGGGTAAGGATCAAGGGACGAACGAATAAAGGGGATGTCGTTGTGGGAGTCTATTACAGACTGCCTGGCCAGGACGATAGCGCCGATAAATTATTCTTTACAGAACTAAGAGAGGCCTCGAGATTAACTCCCCTTGTCCTTATGGGGGACTTCAACTTGCCAGACGTTAATTGGGGGTGCCACACGGCTGACACGAGCAAGTCCAGGAGGTTCATGAAGCACCTAGATGATAACTTCTTGGTGCAGGTGCTAACGGAGCCAACTAGGAAAGGTGCCCTCCTAGACCTGTTGCTAGAAAACAGAGAGGGTCTGGTGGGAGATGTGGTGATTGGTGGCCGCCTCGGTCATAGCGACCATGAAGTGGTTGAGTTCAAAATTTACGGTGACAGAAGGAAAAGTGCCACCAAAACCTCATCCCTAGATATGGGGAAAGCGGACTTCAGGCTGCTCAGGGAACTAGTCAGCAAGGTCCCCTGGGAAACTGCTCTTGAAGGCCTCGATGTCCACCAGTGCTGGTCATTCTTTAAGCGATGCCTCCTAGAAGCACAAGAACAGGCAATTCCTAAATATCGCAACTCAGGCAGGCGGGGCAGGAGGCCGGCATGGCTGACCAGGAACATTCTAATGGAGATTAGGCAGAAACAGAGAGTGTTTCGCTACTGGAAGGAGGGCCAGGTGTCATGGAAAGAATACAGGGATGCTGTTCGTGTTTGTAGGGAGAAAGTTCGTGTGGCCAAAGCACACCTAGAGTTGAAGCTGGCTGTGTCTGTGAGAGAAAACAAAAAGGGTTTTTTTAGGTATGTGAATGGAAAAAGGAGAACTAAAGAATACATAGGGCCGCTCCTTGATAGGGATGGTCTCCTCACAGACAATGACATAGGCAAAGCAGAGACGCTTAACGCCTTCTTTGCCTCTGTCTTCAATGCCGATGATGGGCTTTGGGACCCAGGGTGCCCTGAGCTGGAGGACCGGGATGGTGGGGATGACAACTCCCA
Source organism: Heteronetta atricapilla (assembly GCA_011075105.1). Lineage (NCBI taxonomy): Eukaryota > Metazoa > Chordata > Aves > Anseriformes > Anatidae > Heteronetta > Heteronetta atricapilla. The sequence goes on from CM021736.1 coordinate 7,357,954, forward strand.
GCCGACCCTGAACGTGTGCGGGATTTGCTACTCCCCCTGGATCCCTACGAGTCCATGGGTCCGGATGGGATTCATCCCCGGGTGCTGAAAGAGCTGGTGGATGTCATCGCAGAACCTCTCTCAATTATTTTTCAACTATCCTGGGAGTCTGGAGAGGTCCCAGTAGACTGGAAGCTGGCAAATGTTGTGCCGATTTTCAAGAAGGGTCAGAAAGAAGAGCCTAGCAATTACAGGCCTGTCAGTCTCACGTCAGTGCCTGGTAAAATCATGGAGAAGATGGTTCTCGAACTTATTGAGGTGCACCTGGGGGACAAAGCAGTCATTGGTCCCAGCCAGCATGGGTTTGTGAAGGGTAGGTCCTGCCTAACTAACCTGATTTCCTTTTATGATAAGATCACCCGTATGGTGGACCAAGGGAAACCAGCTGATGTGATTTTTTTGGACTTCAGCAAGGCTTTTGACACGGTTTCCCATAGGATCCTACTGGACAAAATGTCCACCATACAGCTAAATAAAAACGTCATACAATGGGTGAGCAATTTGGCTAACGGGCAGGGCCCAAAGGGTTATGGTGAATGGGGCAGCGTCAGGCTGGCGGGTGGTCACCAGTGGGGTCCCTCAAGGCTCCATTTTAGGGCCGGTACTTTTCAATATTTTTATAAATGATCTGGATGTAGGAATAGAAGGTATTTTGAGCAAATTTGCTGATGACACCAAACTTGGAGGAGTTGTGGACTCGGATGAGGGTGGAAAGGCCTTGCAGAGGGATCTGGATAGGTTGGAGAGCTGGGCGATCACCAACCGCATGAAGTTCAATAAGAGCAAGTGCCGGGTCCTGCACCTGGGACGAGGAAACCCTGGCTGCACGTACAGACTGGGCGATGAGACGCTGGAGAGCAGCCTAGAAGAGAGGGATCTGGGGGTCGTGGTAGACAGCAAGTTGAATATGAGCCAGCAGTGTGCCCTGGCAGCCCAGAGGGCCAACCGTGTCCTGGGGTGCATCAAGCACGGCATCGCTAGTAGGTCAAGGGAGGTGACTGTCCTGCTCTACTCTGCGCTGGTGCGGCCTCACCTCGAGTACTGTGTGCAGTTCTGGGCACCAGAGTATAAAAAGGACATGAAACTGTTGGAGAGTGTCCAGAGGAGGGCTACGAAGATGGTGAAAGGCCTGGAGGGGAAGACGTACGAAGAACGGCTGAGGTCACTGGGCCTATTCAGCCTGGAGAAGAGGAGGCTGAGGGGAGACCTCATCACAGTCTACAACTTCCTCGTAAGGGGGTGTCGAGAGGCAGGAGACCTTTTCTCCATTAACACCAGTGACAGGACCCGCGGGAACGGGGTTAAGCTGAGGCAGGGGAAATTTAGGCGTGACATCAGGAGGGGGTTCTTCACAGAGAGGGTGGTTGCACACTGGAACAGGCTCCCCAGGGAGGTGGTCACTGCACCGAGCCTGTCTGAATTTAAGAAGAGATTGGACTGTGCACTTAGTCACATGGTCTGAACTTTTGGGTAGACCTGTGTGGTGTCAAGAGTTGGACTTGATGATCCTTAAGGGTCCCTTCCAACTCAGGATATTCTATGATTCTATAATAACTAAAAATCTATCACATTGAACAAACTTGCATTCAGCAAGTCAATGGCTGTAGCTTTTTCCTTTCAAAACAAACAAACTACAAAAACAACCTTTTCCCCCCTTTTCATCATTTCTCGGTGTTTCAGCAAGAAGCGTAGCAAATTATGCCAGGTCATCTCTATTGGAAATACTAAAACTTAACCTTTGTCATAAGCTTTTCAGGAGCTTTTTCAATTTAACCACAAAAATCGGCAAATTGTTGGAGTTGATAAACTGCTGGATCATTCTGCAAAAGTACAAGATTTCAGCTGCAAAAATTCCTTTGTCTTAAAATAAATAGAAATCTATAGGAGTTGCTCTTTGGATGCATTTGCAGATCAGAATGTAGAAGTGTGTGTGATGTTTTCTTTAAGTTTATTGTTGTTGCTTCCTGACAGCATAATAAAATGGAAACAACTTTGTGCCTTAAAAGTAAGACGCTAAGGCAAAGCACAACAAAACAAAAAGCAAATCAGTCTTGAGACTAATTGAAGGATATGACTCTGCCTTTCAGAAATGTGAATATTTGCTTCCTATGGTAACAGAACACTGGAGATGTTTTTCCACTGACACAGTCAGAAATACTATTGTACAAAGTGTCAGAGAGGGAGGATGTGTTCTTAAAGCCTAGGTCTGAGCAGTAAGCTGCACAAACTGTGCCTCCCAACAGCCTTGAGCGAGTGATTAGTACAGTAGGAGATAACAGGGAACTTTTTGGCCAGAGCTCTTAATGCCTTTAACACAAGGGCAATTAAACAACTAGACAAATGATCTGTATGCTTGTAGCTCACTGTGTAAAGGTGTGCAAGTTACAGTCAAGTGGCATGTGGCCTTGCAGAATGTAGTATTTTAAATCTTGCCATAGTTTATAATAGTCAGACTTGTCTGGAAAGTGATAAAAGATGAGCCTTGTCTCAAGCCTTGTTTAAAAAAAAAAAAGTTACAGAAGAGACAAGTAGCTACTCCTAAGGTGTATGTTCTTTAAAATTAGTTGCTTCTCTAGTTAAAAGCTTGATTTGTTTTGTACTAACAGTAATGAATAAAAATATTGCATTTTTTCTTGATTAAGAATAACAAATACAACTTTGAAAACATTACGTGAACTTTAGCAGTCTCAACACTGAACTAGGACTTGATCTCAGTCAGGCTCATATGACAGGCTGCTTCTTAAAACGTGAAAAAGCAAGATGCAGAGTGAGAGCTCCTTTCAAACACTAGTTTTAGTAAAGGAAGCAAAAGTTTTCTCTTTGCTTCACCTATACTTATATAGGTGAAATACATTTTTAATGTATATTAATGTATTAATGAAATACATATACAAGTATATTTAAATGTATATATGTTACCTTCTTGAGATATTTTAGCAATAGTTCTCATTTGGGTGAGGGTAGAAGCATAGTCAGATTTCAGGTGTGAGGAGTAGTTTTTTTTTAATATTAAAAAAAAGAAAGATGTAAATAAACTTGCACGATTATCTAACCAACTGTGGCATGCCATGCTACCACACATAATGAATGTATACCTAGCAGACTCCTAGGGAGACTGGATGAGCTGTACTGGATTCACTGCTGTGGCTGTAGCTCACATAACCATATCTGAAGTGTTGTCAAGTAACAGAGCTGCAGCAGCATGGGATTTGTGTTGCATTCAGAGTTCTGCCCGGAAAAATAAGTAGTTATTAGAGTAGCCTGGCCTTCTCCAAACTTTGTGAGCAGCATAAGAATGCCAGCAGTACACATGCTGTCTACTTGCTTCTCACATAGTGCCATCATTGTGTCTTACACTCCTATTTTCTATTTCACTGTTTATCTCATGCAGGACTTTTGAAATTTTCACTGTGGTAAGTGTGTAAACTTTGGATTCTCCAGTAATGTTATACCAGCTTGTATGGAGAATATACTTTCTTTTCACACTAAATGTGGTTGTAATTATTTATGGAGAGATGTTGAGCTACTGGTGTATGCTCTCACTTAAAGTTTAACTGAAGCACTAACTCTTTTGTTGAAAGCAGTCTTTAACTAATTGACATCTAAATGTTAATGCCTATGAAATGTTGACTAAGATAGTTCATTTGCGTGCCTAATAGTAAATGTTCTATTTTGATCTTAAAGATTGCTTCCTTCCTCATCTTCCTTCTCAATTTCTTAAACTTGTTGCTCTAGCTTGAGCAAAACTGTGTTAGAGCTTCCTTGCTTAAATAAGGATTGCATTATTTAAGAAGCACTGCAGACTTTGAGGAAGGACTGACCGTGCTCTGTAATAATTCCTCTCAAGAATGGCAGCAGAGATTCCCACTCAACTTGTCTTATCTCAGATAAGCACTTACATTTTAAGGAGGACTAAAACATGAAGCAGTTTACGGAGCTGTAAGATCTGTGAAGCTCTTTCTGGGGGAGGCAAGGCTTATAAACATGTTTCTTTCCAAATTAATTTCCTTTGTATTTGTGAAAGCTGTTTTCCAAGCACACATCTTCAATGTAGCATCAGATATGACTATCTGAAGCATATGAAGGAGTATGAATGGAAAGATAAAATATGTAGGGCAAAACTGTTAAATGCATCTATTTTTGCTGAGGGATTAGTTTTGTATATCACTTGAGTTCCTTTGAAGTATCTGTTGCTCTTTTCTCTTTGCATCTGCATTTACTTGTATTTTTACTTAACCATGAAGTAGTTCATCTCATTGATTTAACAATTTAACAATTGCATATATGTCAACAATTCATTGGACTCTTTCTGAGAATGTATGTAAAAGATGTTTTTTTTCTTGGAAGCTGCACTTCAATTTTTTAAGGCATCTTGTGACCTCTGAACATCACTTGTGTGATGGCTTAGTGATCATTCTGAAATGTTAACATTTTAACCATTATTTGAATTTAGTAAATTTTACTAGTACAGACTCTTCTGAATATGAGCTATAAAAGCAATAATTGTGTAGTTAAAAGATAGTCATGAGGTAAAAAATCTTTCTCTGTTAAAATGGTGCATAGTAACTTATTTAATATGTCATACCAGATCGTCCACAGCAGTTAAAAAAGGTGTTCAGATGGAGTTTGGAATTTTAAGATGATCATTAATGGTTTTTGTTTCACCTTGAGAAGGAAACAAGTAGTTCGTTAATATTTTGCTATACTTTGGCTGTTCTCTGAAATAAATTCCTAGCTGGAACATGCTACTGTCATGGAAACCTGGGGATTACTTCCCTTTTACTACTCAGCAGGGGAACTGCACAACTTACTGGAACCTGTCATTCTTTGCCTTTTGTGTGCGTTTTGAAACTGTAAGCTTTTCTAAGAGACATTAAAAAACAAACACGTATGGGCACTGGTAATATCTGCTAGTTACTGCTGTAGGCTTGGGCATATTGGGAACTGGTGGTGATTACCATATATATACCCTGCAGCCTCTTATTGCTAATATAAATGGAACATAACTAGTTATGTCTAGTCACTAGAAATGATAACAGAAAAAATGTAGGATTGTTTGAGAACTTGGTTATATTTGTAGAAACCTTGTGTTCAAATCTGTTTCGGGATGCATAGTCTGTATTATGTAGCAGATTTTCCAGTTGCCAAGTGAATTTTAAAGGATCCATCCAAATGCTCATCTCCTAACTCTTCTCTGAAATCAGTGCTTTCTACTTTAAAGGAAAATAGGTTACAAATTGCATTGATAGAATAAGATCTTCATTTATATTGATAAAATGTTTGAAGTTAGTGCTCTGTAGGGGAAAAAAAAGTGCTGACTGGAATTTTCAGTATTTAGAACACAGCACAAAATGTAGCATTGCTAATTTTATTTTTATTACTCTTTTCTGGGGGCATGATGGAAGCATGGGCAGAAGAGTGGTAGTCAGAGCTTTCAGCTACTTCACAGCAGGGACTGAATTGAAAACAAAGAAATGCAGTGAGCTGAGGTTTGAAAAACTAATGCAAGGCATGCTCCAAGGTCTCAATAAACTTTAAAAATGTTTAATCATGCTATAGTGTGATTAAGTGTAGTGTAAAGGTGATCAATAAGCTGAATAATACTAGCTGGTTAGGCAGACTGGTTTAAATGAAACAAAGTCTAGCCTGGGTTCAGCCAGTTGAAAGAATAAACTGAAATTTGGTGAGGAGCCACTCAGAGAAATGAAATAAAATATTTCAGGAATCTGTGAGAATTGGTGGCCAACCAGACCCGAAGAAGATGGGGCAGAATACGTATGTTGTCATAAGAAATAATTGTATTTACTGAACTGCCAATGTAAGAAGATGTGTGCTTTGTTTTCATGGTTAAAATGAGGTTGCACCAAGGAAGATAAAGCGTGTTTCCCTAGGTTGACAAGGTCTGAACAGACTTCAGAAAGCTGTGGCTAAGGCCAGTTCATCAGGTTAATAAAAATACCCTACTAAATGATTAGGAGCCTGTCTTGAAGTAGGCACGGATGCAGCTTCGGGAATTACAGGATGTTGCACTTCAGGCAGATATGAAGTTTGTTGAAGAGGTTTAAATGCAGTGTGCTCTGTAACTCGGGGTACTGACGGATGGGAATTCACAAGCCCAGTTGGGTACAATGATCCCTTGTAACCTGTTAGAATTTTGTCAGCAAAGGATTAGATGAAGGAAAATGATTTGTTTGCTTAGACTTGAAGAAAATTTTACAACCAGTTTCCTTTCCTAAGCACAATTTCTATTTCTGGCTGTGTCTCCCACCATCTCCTGCATGCATCGAATCATCCGTAGCTGCGGACAAAACACAACTTGTAGGCTTGTGCAGGTGTTTACCAGTGCTAGAGACTGGGTGGATTTGTCTAAGAGGACCCAATTGGCTATTCCTGTGTGCTGCATTGGCTAATAAGAGCTACCTTTCTCACCCACTTACTGCTTTGTTAAATAACTGGTGGTAAATTGCGGGATGTGAAATAAGGGTTCAGGCTGCTGGTGAATTGTGCAGTAGGAATGCCCTTTAGGGGTAGGGTAAGTATAGTGCTTTGGAGGCTTGTTTTGTGGGCTTTTTTTTTTTTTTTTTAGGGTAGGCTTTTTTTAGTCCTGATGTTACTGAAACTGCTTGAAAGAAACAAAACCAAAGAAATATTCAATGTAGCAAATAAAAAAATGGTGTATCTTAGGTTTAAACTGTTGGCTGTTAGCTGTTGGGTTTTCATTACAACAGTGTTTGACAGTGGAAATGGAAACTATGATGTTTGTGGTAATATTTCAATAAAACTACAGTCAAATGCACAGGAAAATGTTAAGAAGTAAGCAGGTGAATAACACCCTCTACTTGCTGAACACTTGGTGAGTTTTTTGGTTTTTTTTGCTTGCACCTTTGCAAAAATGCTAAATTAGCAAATGAGGCTCTTCAAGTGAGCAATTTGTAGTGTAGAAAACTTGGAATCATCTGTACTCCTTGTAGGAATCAAAGGCTAGAACTTGATTAAAGATTTTTTTAAAAAAAGTGTTCATTATTTTTCAGCTTCTTCATGAGCTGTAGCTGTTGGAACACTCAGGTTTCTCAAGATGAAATTATTATTACATTATTGGTAGCATATTCTTTTAAAATCCTGCATGTTAAAACATAGCTTATGTTGTTAAGATCTACAAGACAATTGCTAAAAATGCATTTGCTTCTAGTGGATTGGTTTTATTTTTAATAGAACAATCTAAAATATGTTAGTATAATGAAAACAACTATTGTCTTCAAACCTGGAGCTCATTTTCCTGTAAAGCAATATGGAAGACTTCTTCTGAGAGAATTCCCTTTGCCCTCTCATCTCTGTTCTTTTAGAAGTTCTACACGTTAAGTGCTCATGCAAAGTGCAGAAAACTAAAAACAAACCTGCAAGTAATATCATACAGAGAAATACAAAAATGTTGTTAAAGAGGCTGTAACATTTATATTTGTTTTCAAAAAGTTAGGGGTCCAGATTTTTTCAGAACAAACTTTTAGTCTGAATATTCTTAATGCTTGAAGGAAATTTGTGTATGCATGTTTTTTTTTTTATTCCACCACTTTTACACATTTAGTTTAAATAGTTATTAATAAATTAAGGATTTTTGTAAAATCTTGCTGTTGAATTTTATAAACCACTTAAAAATATATCTTGAAGTATGTGATGACCTCCAATTTATGACATAGGGACCAAACAAAAATGTCCACAAGCTGCAGTGAATGCTGTTGACTCAAGTCCAGCAGAAAGTGTCCAGTAAACATGATTGAACAAAAAATCAGTATAGACGGTGATTCAAATATATTGCTTATACAGTGTCAAGAAAAGGATGCTAAATTGACGAGTCATTGTAACATGTGGTAGATACTTAAAAGAGAGCACACCTGGTTGAATAGTACAGGCAAATAAATGCATACATTTATATCAGGTTAAAAAATGAATCTCTAACTAAAGACTGATCCTACATAGCTATTTAAATGTGAATATTACAGCATTATTCCTCTGTCAATTTATATACTAAAAGCTATTTTCTCACCTAAACTGATAGTAATGTTTAAAAACAACGGTAACAGGAATGGCAAAATGCATGTATTTTGTTGTTGCAATGTTTAAAATTTAGGAAACAGTTAAAAACACTAACCATTTTTTCCTTCTAATGCTGCTGTTTTACAAAAGCAATCTTCTGCTGAAGAAATAAAAATATTTTTGCTTACATTTTCAAACAGCTTTTTTTTTAATGCCTTAATTATAAGCATTTGTTCTTGACATGTTGCTGTTTTTGCAAGCATCTTTTATATTTGGCACAAATTAGACTAGCCCAACTGTTCTAAATATATGTTTATGGTATAAATATGTATTGTATTGTTGGAGGAAAAAAAAACATGAGCCGGTAGCTTTCTATATTCGTAATTGCAATGTGATGATAAGCTTTTTAAAAAGTTTGTCATCGTAATTTTACCTAGGGGTTAAAATTACATGCTCTCTCCAAGTTTTCTAAAGTTGATGTCTTAATGGGTTATTTCTAGGCTACCAAAAATAACGTGCATATAACCAGTTGCATTGTTTTGCAAATTCTGCTTTGTTCTAATTTCATTTATTTCTTTGTAAATGGACAGCCTTGTTCATGCTGTTTTTTTCCCCCATCTCATTTTAGCAATGCGATTATGAAAAAAAAAAAAACAACAGCAAAACCAAAGATTTGTACCTTAGTCCTAGCATATGTTCACAAAGGGGTACTTAAATTCCCACTGATGGTGTTAGATCTGTGTTGTGTTTTTTTTTTTTTTTTTTCCAGTTGCACTGTGTTAATTGTATATAATAAGATAATTAAAACAATGTTAAGGAAATTAGTGCAGATGAACAGTTTTTTCTTTGGTCGTCAGGTACAGCACAGGGCTTGAGTACTTTAATTTGACTGCCAGGAAATTATTGACTTGCTTTCTTAGCAATTAGGTCATAGTCTACTGCTGTGAATGTTTTATTTCTCCGGTTTTGTATTTGTATAGCAGAAGTATCAGTTGGAAAGCTTTTAAAATCTATTCAAGCTACTTCTGTTTGAAGTAGTAAGTTTGTTTTCTTTTGTATTGTTCACTCCCCATAATTACTCTGTCACAAATGGAACTGCGACAGTCTGATGCACCTTTTTTTTCCTGAGTGCTTGTATTTGAGTAGTTACAATGAATATTTGAATAGTTAAAATAAAAATAAATTGATGAAATCTGTTGATTGCTGATCCCTTCCTATAGCATTTTATAAATGTTTGGGCTTAAATAAGGTTCTTATCTCTAATGCATCATTGGGCAGAATAATTCAAAATATTTTAAAACACTATTAGAACTATAGACTACAAATTGCTGCTTCATGAGCCTGTTACCTGCTGGCAATCTGCCTGGGATGGACAAACAGCTATTTGTGAATTGACCTAAACCATGTGTGTTGGACAGTGTAAGCTGAGATATGTGCTATGTTAAGGACTCAGAAGCCTTCAACAAAGCTGGATAGTCTTGCTCAAAACAACCACAAAAAAAGAGAACCAAGATGGTTTAAAATATATATTTAAGTAATAGAAATTAAATTAACTGTCTTTAGTATTATGAAAGCATTTTGGAACTGCATGCTTGTTGTTAGTATTTTTGTCTTTAAGTTTGGCGATGATTTTGCATATTTTGGCTGCAAGTAATCAGTGCCTCTAGAAAAGAGTAAAGACTAAATGGTTAAAAATTACAAAATTAATTTTTTACCTTTTACATCTGGTCAATCTCTTTAATGTTTAATTAAAAATTTGTAAGAATTTTATTATGGAGTAAAAGAAAGTCAGATATGTTCCTCATGTATATAAAAGACATAATTAGGGCTATCTTTTTTTTTTTTTTTTTTTTTTTGTTTTTTTTTTTTTTGCCTTGTTTGATTTTTATCATTTTAGCATTTTTTTTTCTATTAAAATAAATTAGGTTTTGTTCCCCATTTATATAAAAGAAATAATTAGGGCTATATTTTTTTTTTTTTTTTTTTTTTTCTTTTTTTTTTTTTCTCCTTAGTTGATTTTTAGCATTTGAGCTGCAGTTTTACTCTTGTGATTTTTTGGGAGTTGCTGGCTCAGCCTTGTGGTTTTAGACAGGTTTTGAGACATGTTGATCTCATATACATATGTTTCAATATGTTCTACAAATGCAGTCCTAGGCAGTGAGGTACTTGAGGTCCTTTACTCATGGCAGTGTAGGTGTTTAAGGACATACCTAAGCAGTTATCCTTTGGTGTCATTGCTGGTTCTTTCTGTTTCTCCTTGCTCTGATGAATTTCAGAATTTATGGTTGTCATTATAGGGGTGAAGAACACCTTTTCATTATTCCAGTTTTCGTAGTTGATATTAAGTTCTTATGGCTGTGCAATAATTTCGTCTTAAACTGCACAGTGGTAAATATTGCTTTTGTAGTTCAGAATTTCAAGTTGAAGTATACTCAGTTATTGCTTATCCATTTTAGAATGGGTACTGAAGGAAATTAAATTTTTAAAATCATGTAGTATTACTATTCCTAATTAAAAAACAACAACAACATAATGGCCAATATTTGCACAAAATCAATACATTTTGACATAACTACTCGGACAGCTTCATGAAGAGAGAGAGGCTGTTCGTGGCCCTTGTTTGGGCAGCGTACATGTGCTGTAAGGCACGCTTTCCTATCAGATAAAAACAGCAAGAAAGGAAAATTCACAGTGAGGTAAGTCAGACACTGTTGCAGGTTCTGCAGGGGTGATGTTCCATGTGCTACATCCTCGAAAGAAAGTTGGGAAGAGAGTTTTTCTATTTTTTTTTTTTCCCCAATGAGTAATTTGATGATTTTCTTCTTATTCTCTTAGAATGAAGAGAATGTGTCACTCCAGGACATCACACTCTCAATTCCATCCAGTCCAGAACCACAAGAACATGAGTCAACTTATATTAAGGTAAATGACACTGATTTACTGTCCAGAATAGATACAAACTTGTTTGTAAAAAGAAAATTTTTATCACTGAAGTAGTGTTTCTTACATCTATTCAAATCTATTTTGTCAAATCAAGTTTTGTTAAAATGAAAGGATTTATTTGACCTTCTCAAATACTGACTAATACCAGTACAATTTAAATAATTAAAAATAACTTCTGATACTTGTAGCAGTTGTGGTGAATTAAACTGTAGAGTAACATCTTTCAAGATTTTTCTCAATTTGATAACTGTTAGAATTTGAAAAGACAATTTTTGCTTTGAAATGTAATCATACTATAATTGTCGTTACATTCTGTATTTCATGAGACTTTCTGTTCACTTATGCTCCAGTTTAAAATATTCCTCTAAAGAAAGTTTTTCTTGAAATACTGCAGGTATAGCAAACATAAGAACTTAAAAATTAACAGAATGATTTTGTGGGGTTCAAAGTTGTATTTATTGTTTTAGAATGGATATTGAAGAGAGAAGCAATCCCAATGGTTATTCCAGAAAGGATCATCTTTTATGGTCACATACTTGTGCTTTCTACAGTGTTGAAGTTCTATGGGATTACTGGAGGCTCTTACTGTAAAGTCAATATAGAAAGATCACTAATCCTACACTACAGTAGGATAATAATACTTGTTCAGGAGATAATGAAGTTGAAAGTATATCTTGAAAGGGAAGAAGACTTACAGTCTTATTTCTATTTGAAGGTCACTTGTCCAAATCCTGATTTCAGGGTTTAAGAGGTTTGCCAAAACCATAGATCTATATACATGATCCTTTAACAATCCTGATTTCTACATTATTAATGCTTCATTTAGGACTTTTCTCTTAAACTGTTTATCTGATATATTAGTTGTGCTTGTACTTCAACAGACATCTCCCTCACGATCTTAGTTTTAAATTCTAAAGGAAAATATGTTGGTTTTTAACTTCATAGCAAAAAACCAAAAGCTAGGTTTAGCTGACACTTCAAATTGTCATTTCCTTAATTGAAGTTAGCATATGGTTTAGAAAACCTGCACAAGAAACCCATCTGCATGCTGTCCTAAAGCAGTAACTAATAACATTTAGGGAAAATGAAAGAGTAGATGTATGCTGCTGAATGATAGAACACCCCTCAACGTATGGCCTGGCTATAATGGCATAGTTGTGAAATACGTTAATATTACCATGTGATGAGAAATATTTTTTTAAATCAAACTTGCATATATATCATTATTTTTAATTTCCTGAACTTCACATGATTTAAATTTGTCAGTTTCTAGTAGGATAAATTCAAATCAATTCTGCTGTTTGCATTCTGGGGGCCCCAGAGCTGAATGCAGTACTCCAGGTGGGGTCTCATGAGAGTGGGGTAGAGGGATGCAGAATAATGTCCATGGACCTGCTGGCCGCACTGTTTTTGATACAGCCCAGGGTGCAATCGGCTCTCTGGGCTGCAAGTACACACGGCCAGTTTGTGTTTGGGCTTTCGTTCACCAATATCCCAAGTCCTCCTCTGCAAGGCTGCTCTCTATTGTGATAAATGCTCGAGTCCCAAATAGGATTAAAATTAAAGTTTGTAATTTATGAAGTGAATAGAGGCAAGCAAACAGCGCTGGGTGCACCGGGAGTCTCT
>CM021736.1:7370602-7443065 GCA_011075105.1 Heteronetta atricapilla
CTAGCATTGTTTCATACACAACACGAATCATATTAATACTTTTCACACTATCTACTCATTACACAGCCTGTTACTGATGTTTGAGATTGCCATGACCAAGCGCAGGATGTTATGTTTAGCATTGTTGAACTTCAAGAGGTTTACATGAGCCAACCTGCCAAGCCTGTCAAAGTTCCTCTGGATGGCATCCCTTCCATGTGAAGTGTCAACACCACCACAGAGCCTGGTGTTGCTGGCAAACGAGCTGAGAGTGCTCTCAATCCCACTGACCGTGTTGCCAACAAAGATACTGCTAGGGCTCCATGAACACCTGAAGTAGCATGTCCTGTAGAGACATTGAGTTAGGTTGTATAGCCCATACGGAAAACTTTGTATTGCCCCATGTTCTGTTGCAGACAGAAGATTTGGTGAATGAGATCAGGAAGCTTAAAGATGAACTGAAGAAAAAGGATGAAACAATCAACCAATTAGAGCGTCAACTTGTAAGTATAACATTAAATGCTTCACAAAATCCCAAGTACGTACTTCAGAGTGCAAGTTTAATAGGTGATTCTTACAAAGGATTTAAGAGAGCTAAACTTCTGACTTAGACGGTGGGGATCTTTAATTCAGTAGGACCAGTCATGATTTTTTGTTTATTATTAAATTGACCAAATAAAAGTTATGTCTCTGAATCTAGAGGATGCTTATCATAAATCATGTCCAGATAAACACAGATATCCTCAGGCAAAATTATTTTATGGCTCTTCACTTTTTGTTCCTGTTCAAAGTAAACTTTGGGTTTTGCCATGTATGTTTCTGCATTTGGTTCCAGCAAACTAATCTGTTATGACAATTCTTTCAGAATAGTCCCATGTTCTCTAGCCATTTTCTGAAGCTATTTTAGACAAATTGCTTTTTGAATTTACTTGAAACTCATTGATTGATCTTGTCTCAACCAAAACGACAAAGTAGCATGGAGGGGAGGGTATGATGTCACTTAAATGTATTTTGAGCTTTAGCAGAACATTACAAATAGATTTCTGTGATGGGAATAGCTTTTTCTTTGTGATCTCCTGTGCAGTCCATTCCATTTTCTATGGCTAATGAGACTATAGCTGCTTTCACAATCCTTTTTAAATTAATGGTAGTGAAACTTAATTCACACTATAGGATGAGTTATGATATTGGATATGAAATTTGATTTTATAATAATTTTTATAACAGTCCCCAAGCACCTTTTTGTTAAATGGTAGAAACATTTATGTTTCAATTTTGTCTTGATATATACTGAGTAAAGCTTTTGAACATACTGTTACCTACCTGTTCATATTCTTGATTAATTGCAGATACTCACAATTACTGCATTTTTGTGCATATGTATATGTATGACCCACATCTTTCAAGTACTCTCCTGAGAGGGAGATGTAATCCTGGAGAATTAATTGTTAGATAGGCAATTAACACTAGACCAATACTCTATTTGTATCGATACAAAATAAACATGGTATTGAGTTCTGACCCTCAATGGTGCTTTTCAAGAATCTTACATAGTTGTTTTCCAACAAATTCTCCTCTCTCTTTCTTCGGGGGTTAAGGCCACTAGATGTAACTGCCAGAGATACAACCAAAAACCTTCAGGGGCAACGTCTGTGTTCGCTGATAAATTTACGCAAACCTCCTGGAGAAGGAGCTCTGTGAGTAAAACTTGTCATTCCTTCTTGGATATAACTTTGTAGTTCACTCCCCAGTTTTATTCTTAATTTTATTACACAAGTTGGCTGGCCTTATTTAAGAGATTATGTTCTCAAATTAGTGTTCTATTCATATATCCTTACTGCTGTGCCTACCATACATGTTCTTTTGCTGACCTTTTCTTATTTGTAAGTTTTTTACAAAATTTTATTTTAAAATATGATTAAGCACAGAATTCTAAGTTTAATTATATATTTTGCACTATTTATGTTACAGGCAGCCCAAGCTGTATATCTAAGCATACATTAAGACATTTTCCTTTTTTGATTTTCAAGTCATAGGTATTCATATCTGTTTTTCGTTGTTGAAGTTTCATTGCTGCTGTGCACATGCTTGAAGAAAAGTAACAGTGTATTCTAACTCTCAGTCCTTAAGTGTAAAAAAACAACAGCAACAACAGAGAAGTTAATATTTTTTTTTCAATCATTTATTTGAAGAACTTATTCAAAAAATTATTGGGTGAAAATCACTTTGACAAAGGACATGTTCATTCCCATATGTTGTTGCATGGATCGTATTTGCTTCCATTATACAACATTGTTAAATTATACAGCATTGTTAAATTCTTCAAGGATCAGTAATGGAATACTTAAGATGATGTGAGGGGAGGCAACACTTTTGTTATTAAATAATGAAGAAATGTCTTTGAACAAGGCTTTTATCAGTCACCAGCAAATAGTCTTCAGATCATAATCTTGTAGCTACTGCTTCTAGAGAGAATCCTGAGAGATTGCTTTGGAAGATTAAAAATGGATTAGAATTCTTGTTTCCTTTTACCCTGCCACTAGTTATTTGATGTCAGATTGTAGTAAAGATGGATCGCTACTGCCAGCCCTCTAAAGCTATTCTTTTAAATATCTAGTGCTAGGATAGGAATATCACCATGGGGTATGATTAGCAGTTGCTAGCAAACACTTTTTTCCAGTTGAGACCTAGCTTTTCAATGTTTTATCTTGAAAGCACCCAGAGTAAAGAAAACATAACCTTAACTATCTCTTAGTGTGCTCTGGCACCTCTGTTCCAGTAAGTAAATGTAATATCCTTAATGTTTGTTCCATTCTGTTATCCTGTGTCTTTGGAGCTCATGTATTATTTATTTTTCCCAGATTTTAATTTCATCTGTGACATTTAATTTCATCTGTGACAATAATAGAATGCTTTTCTACACTGATACTGAGCCTGAGTTAGTGGTTATTGTTGGTGGTCCTTTTTTTTTGAATCTCATTTTCAGTGTAAATTCAGAGACAGATTAGTAACTATTAAAAGTTAATTGCTAACTGCAGAAGCTTTGGTTTGAGCAACCTGTATTACTAATTTGTAAGACAAAGATATTTAGAGGAGATGGAGAACGGGAAGAAGCTAAGACATAAAATTTCAGGTAAAGGATTCATTTAACCCCGTTATCTCTTTGATCAAGGTGAAGTACATACACTCCTTTGAACTTACTCAGTACTTGTGCTTGAAAATACACTATTGTCATATGGAAATTGATTCAGGTTAAGTGAGAATATCTTTTTAAATAAAAAAGGGCTTACCAGTATGTTCCTGGTTGGGTGTGTCTTTATATGCGTATATGTATACACAGAACAAACCTATCAGTATTTTTATCTTCACATGTGAAATTTCTCTGGACAGTTGATAGTGGAATTGGAAAATGCAAAGTATTGACAAATGTTAAAATAAACTGCTTTTCAGGAGCTGTTATTTGTAAATAATAGCTCAAAAAGTTTTTGGGCAGAATGCTTACAGAATGACTCCATGGAACTTAAAGGCAAATAAGACATTAAAAACAAACAAACAAAAACCACAAACAAATTGATAGTGGCTACCTAACGGCAGGATTTCTTAAAGGGCAGCAGTTCTGCAGCTGTAGCCAAGTTGGAGTTCTAATAATTAGACCTCAGTTTTCTGGTTTAATAGTTCCTATGCTGTATGGTTTATTGTGTGGTTTAATGTAAGTAGAATAAATGTAGATAAAGACTTGACATGAAGTCATTGTCGATCTGGAACCCAATAAAATAAAATGTCACTTGTGGTGGAAAGCAGAAGTAAGCTACATTTTCTTGAGGGAGAAACTTTATTCTGTCAGTTTACAAATTCTAGTAGAACTGATACTGTGTGTTAATTTGTGAAGCATAAATAAGTCCTTGAACATATGTAGTAACTTTTTCAAGAAATACTTCCAGAAATGTGCTTAACAAACTTTGTTAATGTAGTGGTATATAACGAATAGTTGCTGGAATAAGCTAGAGAATAGTGAGAGTGGAAATCAGCTATTAAAAGATCTTAGAAATTTAAGACCATGTTATGTTAATTGCAGTAATTTGTTGCAGTTTTACTCTCTACTTAAAATAGCTAATATTCATGATTGTTTCATGCTTTTCATAGTGAATAGACACATAAGCATCATTAAATGTATTCTTTCAAAATTTTTATATTATCAGTTTGTTTATTACCAGATACAGTTCTAGAAAATGGCCCATATTGATGTGAAAATAAATTTGGGGTTATTCTTAATAGAGACCGCAAACTTTTGGAAGTACTTCTATGGGGGTCAAGGGTTATATGTACAGGTAAATATGTACATAAATTTGAGCTGTGTAACTTTAGGTTAATTCTTCAAACCTGTTTTGAAATGTTTTAAAAACTGGGCATATTAAAATTTAATAGCTACTTCTTGCCCGGTCACACTCTGGTTGTTAAATAGTACATCATGTGTCCTGCAAGTATGCTAAAAACTGCATTATATAATTTCTGTTTGTGTATATAGACCATGATAACTTACAGGCAACCATTCTTTTTGGTTAGCCATCCTCAGAGTAAAGTCTTATGCAGGTATTGACTGCCAGCATAGAGCATGACATGTCTAGATGGATTTTTATATCCATCTCTTACAATCTCTCTCTGAATTCACTTCTAGTCAATATATTCCTTCTGTTTAACTATCATGAGAATAATAAAAGTAAAATCTTGATGGAAGTTTTGTACACAAATCTACCTGAGGAATTTTATGTTGATGGGGAAAGCTTACAGGGAGAAAAATATGAGCATCTGTTACCACAATTGTCTTGCATGTTTTGAGGCGTTGTTTTTGTAACACAAAATAGTGAAAGATACTGAGATTTTAAAGGTACTGGGGGTAAGATGTCTTCAATTTCTGTTGTCAAGTTATTTAGTGTCTTGAACTAGAAAAGTTGTTTGCAGATGCTGAGAAGTAAAGTACATTAAGCTAACTATAAGTCCCTGAATTGGGATGAACATGCCTGTAAAAAAAAATTCTGGCCCTGAGGTCCAGTTCCTTAGCAGACTATGATTCAAGTGCTCTCCTGTACCTTGAAACAGTAAATAGTAACAGTAAGAGCTGACTTTCTCCTCTGTCTCAGAGTAGTGAGTGGTGATGAGATTTATTTTGCTTCTTAAAGGTTATATATAATTTCACTCTTGTCTCTGGTAAAACAACAATAAAAAAACTCTGTGCACAGGAGCATGCATAGTTTTGTTCTTTGCAACACCTCTTTTCTACTTTGTGCTGAGATACTCTTTACCTTCTGTTAGTGTATTGTTCCAGCTGCTTGTTCCAAAGCCTTTCACATCAGTTGTTTCGGTGAACCTTCATAATGCTTTGGTTGTCTTTTTATTGTTGTCTTTGAGTATTTTCTTCCCTGAGCTATAAATCTTCAGTATGCTATGACTCTGCAACTTTAAATTTCCAGGTATTGAAGCCTACTTGCTATGTAAGTGTTTATCTTCACATTTGGCATAGGTTTCTCCCATTATCCAGCACTTCTCTGTGTTGTTCACTTGTGCTGATGTTGTGCTGATCTGTTTTATTATACTAAAAAAGAAGACTAATGCATGTACTTTCTTGGTGATACAGTACCATGGCTGGACTAGATAGTCTTGTCGTGCATCTGCTTCTTGCTTTGTTACAGTGATGCTTGCATGACACGTGCAGAGCAGAGGTCCTTTAAATCTTTCACAGCGGTTCTTGTTCAGTCTAAAACCAGCACATAAAACTTGATGTTCTGTACTTCCAAAAATACCATGGCATGTCAGAGCTGCTCATTTATAATCTTCCTGGGTGTTACGCTAGCAAAAGGAAACAGGTGCATTTTGTTTGCATTGATACTTGGAGTATGTCATTGTAAATTTGTTCATGAGGTGGTGTTCTGAGTTTGTACGGGACAGCTGGCAATGCTAGGTGAGACAGCAAAGATAGACATGCAGGAAAAATCCACTTTTATCCCCATTTGTTTCTGTAACAGGAAAGACATTTTAAAGCAAAGAAGTAGTGGTTTTGGATATTGGTGTGTCCTTGGAAAAATAGCTGCAATGTTTGGCTGTTGGTCTAAGATTACTATGCAGCAGTACCTTAGAACTATTTCTCTTGTCCTGCTCTGGCAATAGCAATTGCTTTTATTCATGTGATTGCTTATTCTAAGGTTGAGATCTCTTCCTAGCGATGGAGAGCTCTGGCCTTAATATCTTTGTAGTAGCATTTTTCTAAAAACGAATCCTCCTGGACCCCACCAAGTTTTGCAGTGCACTGAAGGTCAAAACTTCAGGGTCAAAGGTTTTAGCAGCAATGATACAATTCATCAGGTTTTGTGAAAAACGTTCATCACTTTGTTGTGGTTTGTAGGCTGCTTGATTTCAATTAGTCTTGTTTTTCCACACTTTTCCTGAATATTTTGCCTGGTACTAAGTTCTGAATCACTTTTCTGTTGGGATGTTTTTGTTGTTTCACAATTTCAGTATCTGGGAAATGAGAGGAATGGGACTTAAGTTTAGGGCCTGGATGCACATAACAGCTGAGGGGAGGAACTGTGGGGACTGCTGTCTGACATTAAAGTGCAAGTGTAAAGACGTGCATCATACTAAGCTTCAGAACCCAGAAGAATACTATTGCTTTTTGCACTTCTGCGTAATTCATTTTTTTTTTTTTTAATAAACACTTAGGTAAGTAGAATTCTCATTTTTCAATTCTACCATTGTTTGCCTATTGGTTTTAGAGGCTCTTTAATAGTCACACAAAAAAGATTGTTATTCACGTTTCTTCCCTATATTCATTAGGGAACTACTATTTTCTGTGTTTAAAATATATACCATAATCTAGGAGACACATTTATTTGTGTGTATGTGTTTTTTTCCTGTTCTTTGGATTTCTTGGGAGCATCAGCATATGTTTGACTAATGGGGGAGTGAATGTGAGTCATTCTAGAAAGAAGAAAACTTTGTAGTTTTCTTTGCTGAAGTTCTGTAAAATGCTATTGTACTGGGTCTAGCTGGGATGGTAACTTTCCCTGCAGCAGCCCATACAGTGCTATGCTCTGCACTTGTAGCTAAAACAGCAGTGGTATCACACTGGTGTTGTGTCTGCTGCTGAGCAGTGCTGGCACAGCATCAGGACTTTCTCTAGCCCTCCTAGGGGGTGGGAAAAAAAAGTGAGAAACATCACCAGGGCAGCTGACCCAAACCAACCAAAGGGATATTCCATACCATATGATGTCACACTCAGCAATAAAAGGTGGGAAAAGGAGGAAGAGGGGAGGGGTAGGCTCTCGTTGTGAAAACGTCTGTCCTCCTCTCCGAACACCGGCTACGTGCGTTGAGGCCCTGCTTCAAGGACGTGGTCAAGCATCGCTTATTTGTGGGAAGTAGAGAGTAATTTTTTCCCCTCTGCATTTCCACATAGCCTTTACTTGTTTTGTTATTACCTTTCCCCCTTCCTCTTCCCCTTTTCCCTTTTCTCCCTTTTGTTGAATTGTTTAATTAATAATAATATTGTTAATAATAATAATATTGTTAATAGTTGTTTAATTAATATAATATTTCCTTGATAATATATTTCTCTCTTTATTAAAATTATCCTTATCTCAACCCGTGAGTTGTTTTTTTTCCCTTTACTTCTTCCCCTCCTCATCTGAGGAGGGGGAGTGAGAGAGCGGTTGTGGTGTTCAGTTGCCTAATACGGTCAAACCACCACAGCTATTAAAAGACATCTTTTCATAAGACAGCCTTACTGTCCGATACCCCTCTCTTAATGTAATGTATCTAGAGGATCAGTACAACCTTTATCATTTGTTTTAAAAAAAATCAATTTATAATACACTAATAAATTCCCAACACTGTATTTCTTGTTCCTTCCATATTCTGTTCCACTGATGTTGAGTTTTAATTACTTCATTTAATGTAGAATTAGACGATGCTTTTATGATTTCTACAAATGAGAAATCTAGCTTTTATTTGAGATTGGCCTGCATGGAGCAATGTAATCTCTGAAGACTGCTGCCAGAGGAATAGCTGGTTCTGCTTCTCAGCTTATAGAATGTTCTCTGGCATCAGTGAGAAGGGAACAGAACCATGCCTGGAGAGCAGTTTAGCAGGCAAAACACTGAAAGAAGTTATTTGCCCTTTCTTCATTTACTTCTCCAGTCAATGAGTAGTGATTAAATACCATGAAGAATTACAGAGAAGACCATTTAGGGCTGTGCTTTGAAGTGCTAATATGGATGCCTAAAAAGTACTGGAATGTATCAAGACATCTTCTTTGCTTTTACAATAGTATCTTAACTTTTGTAGATCAGCTGGTTTGTATTTGCCTTAATCTCTTTCTTTAAAGGAAGAAAGAGAATATAAAATTTTCACCACTCCTCTTAATTTAATGCCTTAATGTGAAAGAAATCTAACAGGAAAAAACCAAACTGACAAATTGAAGAGGTCGTCAGAAGATCAGACCTGTACCTGATGATACTGAGCTTTTTACAGTCTGGAGATTGTATTATGTTTACAGAATGCGAAGAATTCCTAGTTGTTCCTCCACCATGACAGGATAAAACGTGAGCAAACTACTACAAGCTGGCCTGAAAAATGTAGTCATCTTTTGTACAGTGCTGTGGGAATCTGATGAGATTAACAAAAGCTTTAATCACTGATCAGTTCATCTTGTTTTTAGGAATATATCTGGTTTTTAATACAATATATTACATTGTTTTGTAATACTGCTTAACTGAAACTAGTTAAGTTCTTTCATGGAGCAGTCTAAAAATTGTGTGAATGTTGATTACTACTGATGGAGGACTGTAAGAACATGTTAAATAATATCTCCGCCTAGAGATAATTTGATTAAATAAAAAATCCCTTGTAATTTCTTTCAAGTAATTGTTTTGTCTCAGCTTCTGAAGAATAAAAAAACCTACTCAACTTTTTTTCTTTATTTCCTGTTCTAGTTCGTTTTCTAGCTAACAAAATTCAAGACTTAATGCATCCCATTTAAATCATGTCTTAACAGGAATGAAACTTGGAGTAATGATGGATTAAAATCTAGTTAGATGAAGACAAGTTGTAGTTCAGGGGAATGTTTAAACTTCTGCTAGGATAAATAAAATAATATTTGCTAGGATAAATACAAGCAGAATATTTTTGTAGAAATAATTTGATGCTTAATATTCTTTTAAAAGAAGCATGAAAATAAAATACTGCTGAATTATTTGCCCAGCCTTTGACAAAGGGCAACATGACGTGCAACTGATAGGCCAGCAGAGAAACAAGAGGAGAGGGGCAGACTGTCTTCCTGTCACTTGTGATAGAGATGTTTGTTCAGATGTGTTATATCTGCTATATGAGGGAATGCTACAAATGGTTGCTGTTTGTTGGTTACTGGTAGCCAGGAAGCAATGGCAGTCCTTATTCTCAGCACTAGTATTCCTGAACCTGCTGAAACAGATGTTTTAAATCAGTAAACCAAGGGATTGTAAAGACTTAAATCTGTCTTGCTAAAATAGAAAATCAAGATTGTCTATTTTAAAAGGGTAATTCCTTTAGGTTTCCTTTAAAGGAAAAAATGATAATCTACATCAAATTACTTTTCCTTGGGTCAGTTCTTCATTTATCTGAAACATCTGACAGCCAAGCCTTGCATAACATTGACATATATAGTCACAATTCTCTGATTTTGTAGAAGAAAGCTCAAGCTCCTAAAATGAAATGCAAGGAAAACATTTAAATGTCACCTCTACTCTTTCACATTCAATACTATCAAAATGCACAAGTCTTTGCGAGGAAATGTTTTCTGAGATAGAATCTTTTTGTTGTAAACTGAAGCTGATTGGTTTCCCAGTGGATTGGTGGTGTTAACCCATGTACTAATCAGTGAGATGTTTTAAAAACACTTTTGAAAGCTATGAAAACAACAAATGTAGCATCCATTTTAACACAAAAAGTTCAGCTACTATATTTCTCCCTTGAAAATATCTTTAACCGAAATGTGTACATATATATTGAATTAAAATGAATGTGTATAAGACTTCTGGCTAGTTTAGGGCATTGTAATGTGGACTTTAAAGCTGCCTTAAAGTGGCAAAACTGTGAATATAACGATGCCTTTCTGGGGGAAAACAGAAAAGGTTGGTGTGGCTTTTTGGTGTCTTGTTATTCCCTGTTCTCTTTTTTATTATACTTCTCCCCCTTTCTCTTTCTGCACAGGGTGGGTATTCTGCTCCCTCCTTCTCTCCCTGGCAGGGCTCATTCCAGGGCATCCCTCGGACTGTTCCACCGCACCGCAGACAGAGTGAGTCTGTACCTCTCACTCATCTCCCTCACTGTGTTCCAGTAGAAGCTTTCCCTTTGCACGCACTGTTCATCTCGTAGTATCCTCCTTTTTCAGGCAGATTTACAGACATACACAATGGTCTGTGGCTAACCAAATCGCTTCCTTCACCCAGCATATAAGCAGCTACAACTTAGAGCTTTATAACAGATATTAAACACTGATTTACTTCAGCATTTCCTCAGGCAAAACCAAATAGACCCCCGTTTCCTGTCTCATCTTAACATAAGTCTTGCTTGCTGCGTTTTTCCCTTTTTCATGGCTGTAATATACTCCCCTATTTGTGTGTTCTGTTTGCTCATGAGTCTGCATGTATGCATATGTGGATGTATTTACATAAATATGTTGTGGAAGTACATAAAAATATTGGTGAGAAAAGTGTAGTTGTCATTGCCTCTCACAAGAAGTTTTCTTAACTTACAGAATGGCTTTCCTGAAACTAGTATTTTTTTTCCTGACAATGTTCAGTGTAAAAAGACTTCTAATACATTGAAGTGGCTGTTGCAAAACCTGCATGATTTGCTAACGTTGATTTTTGCTAGCTATAATATGGGCTGTTTTAAGATGCTTTTGTTCTCTTGGCTTGGATCTGCAAAACAAGACAATTGCTGATTTTGAAAATGTGTGTTTACATAATCGTAGAGAAATGGTAAGTCTTATTTTGTGCTTGGGTATTGCATTGTAAATGGATAATTGTTCAGAGAAATATAACTGGTTAATAAAGCTAAAGTTATATTTTTAAAACTTACTGTAATTTGAAAATTACAGTGTTTGCTTAGCAATGTCCAAGAGTGTATTTGGACAGGAAATACAGTAAAATTATGGAAACACTAAGATTTCCAGGCCCAGTGGAAATCTGAAGTATAACCTGCACCTTGGAAAACTAAGCTTACATCTATTTCATTATTTGAAATAATACTAATGATTATTTCAAATGCAAGAAGAAAGATATTGTAAAATATCTCAAATTGTATTTCAAATACTCTCTTGATGTTTCTGCGACAATATTCATTTAATCAACTCACCAGGAATGCACTCTGTGTTTCATAGGCTTTTCTCTATGCCATAGAGGAATTTGCTTTGTTTCTGTGTGTGCGTATATGTAAGTGTAATTAATGTAGAACCCCAAAAGCTGATCATCATGTGGTCTGTTTCTGGCTGGAAGGCAAGCCATAACACAGCATTAGCTAGTTTGCTGTCCTGTCAACAGAGAAATAATTTGAAAAGATAGGTATTAGATCTGAGGAACATATAAATACCGTGTTTTTGGAGCTTACCCATCATAGTCAGAATGGGACAGTGCTGTCCAAGCTGCCAGCTGTGTGCCTCTGTCACATCATTCACTCTGACTGTTTTACAAAGAAGAAAACTTTTGCTGATCTCTTACCAGTTCTGAGCCCCGACTTCGTTCTTCCACCAACAGCAATAGCTTATTTTTCAGGAACTCCATAGTGAACTTCCGTTACTAAAGCTGGTTGAATTTTTTTAGTGTACATCTTATGTATTAAATTCTATGAATTAATATTAATGGAAATAAAGTAGGTTAAAATTGATATGATTAACCTAACTGGACTAATCAACCTAAACTCTAATTGCTGCTCAGGAAAATGATTTTATAATGGTTTCTAGCATTTTTCTTTGTGTATTTATCTTGTTGATCAAGTCTGAGGCAAAAATGAAATATAAATTAAGAGGTATGTTGGAAATTCATCTGACATGCACAAGATCAGGGACTTATTACTTGGGACTTTTTTTTTTTTTTTTTTTTTTTTTAGAGCAGGGTCCCATTAAGTAGCATACTACTAGAATTATCATTAGCATCCTTCTGTCCCCATACTACATCTTCCCTTGTTTTTGTGGTTTTAGGTTTCTGGTCTTTTGAGTTGGTAGGGAATGTCAAAAGTGGGGTTTTGAGGCAAGTGGTGAGCTGGGTGTCACCACTAAGAACAGGAAGAGCTTACAGTCAAATAAGTATTGTTTTGCAATAATACAGAGAAGGTGTTGAGACCACAAAGGAATCACAGTTTTGTTTGGCCATTTAATTTTTTTGTCTGGAGATGCTGGAATTCAGGCACTTCTGTAAATTCTGCCCGAAGTCTGCATGAACTGGAACATAAGACATTCTGTCTCAACATCAGGGAGCATTTCCTTACTGCACAGGTGATGGAGCACTGCCATGGGCTGCCCAGAGAGGTTGTAGAGTCTCCTCTTTAGAGATCTTCAAAAGCCACCTGGAAGTGGTGCTGGGCACCCTACTTTGGGAGGCCCTGAGCAGGGCTTCGGCCCAGATGGCCTCCAGAGGTCCCTGCCAACCCCAACTGTTCTGTGAGTCTGAGAAGTTCAGGATTCCAAACCTAAAATAGCATCTGCACTTGTGAATGATGTAGGTTTCTTTCATACGTTGTTGATATGTGATGGATATATAGAACACTTGCAAACACAGTAGATTGAGGGTATAAATCTCTAAACTGTTCATATTTAGTTGTTTACAGCAGCCATAAATGCATAGCTTATACAGGACAGGTAATATCTCCCTGCTATGTAATAGTATAATACTGTCATGTGTACAGTTCTGTTAGCACCAGTTACAGGGTTAGCATGCCTACTGCTTAAGTTGACCTAAGAACCTGCTGTAACACTTTGTTATGGTGCTTTGGAATTGGATACTGTGTTCTGTAATTTTAATGAGAACTATTTTTGTAATACTTCATGTTGTTTCAATAGCCTGAGAAACAATTCAGCATTTTATATTTCATAAACATTTTCCCAATAACACAATTTCATTCTTAAAAAAATAAAAATAAAAATCAATGTATGTTTTTTATTCATATAATTTGCATTGAACTCTGCTCTTGTGCTGTGTTCCTTAATTTTTTTTTTTCTTGGTAATAGGATATAACTTGATGACATGTCAAACTTTCTTTAATACCAATTGAAACTTCTGTGTTTGGAAACTTTTGTACTTGTATTCTGGAGCTTTAATGACACAGCTCTAGAAATTCAGCATGTAGAATACACATTTTCAATGAACTGAATACAAACAGTTAAAATTCAAGAATATTATACCAGTTTCTGTAGACCTCTGTCCCCAAGTACTTCTCCATGCAGAAACAGATGAAAGCTGTTTTGTTGCTCACCTCCAGAGCTGCAGTTCGTATCTGTTTATTATGTACTTTGTGGGAAAATTATTTTGGCTTTTCTACATAAGCATTACAAATAAAGGTAATTTAATTCTAGCAGGTGAGGTATAGCTTTTTATCACCAACAAGAAACCAGCTGTATGCACGTTGATTATAAATCAGGTGCGTGCTTTACTTTTCCATGCAATTTTTTAAACCAGAGTATATTGCTTAACATTGTCGTGTTTCTGTGATTAATCTAAGACTTCATTGACCAATTCATGTTCTTGATATGGTGTGCAACGAGTTAATGTTAGGAGGACAAATTTGTCTCAGAAAATTACCTTGGAAGTTCTATGACCCTCATGTGAAAAGTGACAAATTATTAAAAATGTCCTGGAATGATTATATTATTGTCCTTTTTATATATATATTTGTGCTGTGGGAGATTAGTGCGCAGTTTGGACTACAGTGGAAATGTTTCTCGTACCTAATTAGTTGTGTTTGCAAACGAAACTCAATTTTATGTGTGGTCATAATTTTGTTTGTTACACACATATCTGAATTTATGGATGAAATACCTGCCTTGATGTAGCTATATATAATTTCCAGTAATTTTTCTTTAAGACAATATTTTTCTTGTAGAAAGTTGTTCTTATATCCAGACTACACAGAAAAAAGTTAATGCTATGCCATATTACTAATTATTTTACTACCCTATACAAGGGGGAATGATGGTTTGGAGAAGGAAAAAAAAAACCACACACACACAACCAAGCCCAGTAACAAAATATTAGGCTTGTTTTGTATTGTAGTTTGAGGCAATATAACATGCTGTAGAATGCTACTTCATGATTTTGAAATACAGGTATAATACAGCTAGCTGGAAGAGAACAGAAAAAAATCCAAAATGAAAGTATTGACAAATGCTACAGATTTAAGGTGCAAAATCTTGAATGTTCGCCAGAGGTAGAAAATGACAGCTTTCTAGTGGAGCCTTCCAGCAAGGCTACATCTTCAAATGAAGGGCTGCAAAATGATAGCTTATTCTGTGCCATGGCAGTGAGATAAGGGATGTCAGGTTGATCAGAAACTGGGGGTTTCAGGGTCATGAGTGAGTTCCAAGGAAGATGGCTAAAGGCAACTAGGTCAAAATATGTAATACAGTTCATCTTATGACGTTGCTATTCATTGTTATATATCTAACGCGTATATACATGGATGCAGACATTTTTGATGTATACATTATTAATCATACACAAATTCTAGTTACTATTCTTAATAGTATTTGAAGTGTAAGAGATGAAATGTGTTAAAGACTTCATGTTCGAAGAACAAAGGTGTTTCATGCAAATCTTGCTATAAATATTGCTCATACTTTATTACTTAAGCACTACTGCTATCTTTGTTTCTTGAAGATGGATTAAAAACAAGTGGGGGATGTGCTAATTGCAATTTAAATGATGAAAAGTTGCAGTTCTGTCATGGCAATTGCTCAATGTTTTGTCTTGGTCCTCTGACATCATTGTCCTTGTCTTTTTCTTGTCTCTGCTTTCCCATTATGCCATTGGCAAGGAGTTGAGAAGTTAGTCCATTACTTCTGTGATAAAGCGTGGTACAGTACAACTTCAGATTTCTTCCCATCTCTTCATGCATTTTCACTGTTTTTTTTCCCCTGTGCATGATGCATGTCTATTGGAGATGTGCATGCAGTTGATTTCCCATTGCTTTGCTTCCTTCGTTCCTCAAAATACCACAGGGAGAAAATGTCTATATTTCATTCTGCAGAGTTATTGTATGGGGAAATGAGATGGGTATTCAGATTAGAGATACCAAATAACCAAAGCAAAACTGAAGGGAATTTTACAGTAGGGATACTGCAGTGGCTGTTACTGTCATGGCCACATGGAAACAACTACTTGATCAGTATAACATATTTGTATCTATATTGGCTTTTTGTTGGAAAACTATTTCAGTGGTTCAGTACTGAGTATTAATGGTAAACTTCTTTGCAGATATGTTATTTTTCTCTGGATGCTGAGAGAAACAAAAGAATCTTAGCCTAATGCAGTAGGAAATGTAATTTAGTCTTCTTGGTGCATCAGTATATCCAAGTCTTTAAAGCTCCTGCCGCTACAGAAAAGACTGTTCCCTTTTCTTGTAAAAAAGTAATGCATGCACAAAGCATTTTGTTTAATGTACTTTGATTTTGGGGGAGAATTAATTTTCCTCAGTTGCATGGTGCTAGGAAATGTTTTAGAGTTTGACTTCAGATTTCAGGGGCATCACAAAGGAATGCAGGTGTTTTTGTCTATCTGAATAGTTTACTTCTATTTTTGTCTTAGAATGACAGTCTACACAAAGTCGTGATCTGTACCTCCCTGAAATATTATCTATAAAGAGTAGTTAGAGCAAGGCAGATGACAAACTTCTTTAAAACTTCCATGAAATAAAATATCCTTAGAAGGTGGAATGCTTCTTTCTAGTCCCCCCTCCTCCTTATGGTGGATTTCACCAAGTGCTAATCCTTCTGCTGGTGCTTTTACTACTACCTAGTCGTAATTTGTTAAGACTTTCTGATAAAAAGAAAATTTCTGTACAAGGCAAAGATGTAAACTGTGGATGAAGATAATGCAGTCTTCAGTATTGAATACCTTGTAAACATCTACTTGCATATTTTGGAAGTGTTGTGTTTCTGCTTTCACTGTAATCTTGAATGGTAATGTGTAGCAAACTGGATGGACTTAGACTAAATAGAAATTCAGTATTAGGAAGCAGTACAGTATTTAAAACAACTTAGCGAAAGATGATACCGTAGCTGTAGCGCCCTCCTCATAATTCTGTACATGTAGCTGTGTACTACTTTTGAATTGCTAACTTTATGAAAATTATGCTGCTTAGACCCTTTTAGGTTATGAAAGATCACGAGGAAAGTACACAGTCAGCTTTTTTTCTATGTAAAGCATTACATGCAAAATTGTCAAAATGGAAAAACTCAAATCTCACCTGCTCTTTTATCAAAACTTGAAATATCATTATAGAAACCTTATTTCTTTGGTGTGTTTCATTTTTCTGTTAACTTCCTATACAAGTTTAATTTTTTTCTATAACTTAAATTTTTCATTTTGCTGATTAATATAACCAGCATTATTTGATATGAAGCTAGGATTTGTAGTGTCAGATAAAATAATTATCTATTTTTTTTTTTAAGACTGGTGTTTAGAAACCCTTTCTAGGTGAGGAGAAAAGTTTTTTGACAATTATTTTTATGTATTTGGATTTGACACAATACTGCTTGCTATAAAATTACTAATTTTTGCCTGCATTAGGATTAGAAAATCTGAGTTATTTAAGTATTTATACAGTAATCAGGTATGTATTACTTTGGTTTCTGCTCTCTTTTTTAGCAGTTCTGTTTTTGCAAGCATGGTCTCAGAACAATGAATCATTATGGCTAACATTTGTCTGTCAACTTCTAAGATGGAAGGATAATGATTTCTGTAAACCATTACATGAACACTGAAAAATTACAAAAATGTCAGGAGGCTTCTTTTTTTAAGCTGTAATTCTTAAAATATAGAATTACTACCTGTGTTTATTGCCTCCCTTCTGTAGGATTGTTTGCTTAAGAAGGATAGCTCTGCATTTGACAGCACTCAAAAAAATAAGGTAGTTTTGGCTAAGTAAGTAAAAATGTATTACTTCTGGAGCATTGTTTTGATAATCATCTGACACTTCTTAAAAATCTTCTTTCCTTCCTTCCAAAACAATTTGTGTTCAGACTGCTCAACATGTTTGCACTTACTTGTCTATCACTTGCTGATATCATTGGTCCAACTTAGACGTTACCTTTTGCTTACAGGTAGAACTGGTTATACTAAGTGGAAAACACTCCAGTAAATCTGAATTAGATCAAGAAACCTTGGTATTTCTCTCATTACTATTAAACTTTTCTCTTGATGATGAACTTTGAGGATTTGGTTTTCTGCAGTAATCCTGCTGGGTGAAGGAT
Source organism: Heteronetta atricapilla (assembly GCA_011075105.1). Taxonomy (NCBI): domain Eukaryota; kingdom Metazoa; phylum Chordata; class Aves; order Anseriformes; family Anatidae; genus Heteronetta; species Heteronetta atricapilla. The sequence goes on from CM021736.1 coordinate 7,388,076, forward strand.
GAAAATCTAAAGAATATTGAGATACTCTCTCTTCCTAGAAATGACTTTGCATGCACAATTATCATCGCATTCTCTCTGTGAATTCTAATAGCTAAAAAGACTGGCTTTCCCACTTGGCTTTCCCACTTACAAGTTGAAGATAATTCAAGAAGGTGACTGAAGTGACATAATCCCTAAAGACAAATGTGATAAATGCTTTACTGATTTTTCACAGACTGCATTTCAATAGTAAACATGTTATAAATCTGTCTACTATGTCCATAAAATCTACCACTTCATAAGAATTCAAGTCGGGAAAAGACTAGCTTGTTGTAGTTGAGTGTCTTTCCTTTATAAAGAAAATAATTCAAACCTGAAACTTGCTAAAAAGGATAGTTTAAAGTTTAATAGGTTTGGGGGTTTGCCATGCATTACTGATTTTTTTTTTTAATTATTCTTCCAAGATCCTGTGTACAAGTTTAAGGTCCAAGATGTGTTTGTACACCCGTTAATCTTTTAGGTCTTTTTAGAAGGAAGAGCAAAGAAAATGTAGGAATGACCCAAAAGAGGCATTGGCAATTCTTTTGTCTGATTCTAGAATGTCTCTTCTGGCAAAATGTAAAGGCTTCATCAAGTTCTCTTTATCTCCTTGGCTATTAGAGTAGTAGTATATGATCTCTAGCTTCACATGTACTTTGTACTGTTTTGTTGAAGATGATTTCTTTATTAGTCCATTTGAATTCACTTCAAGATAAAATGGTTGCCTAAATCTGTTCAGTGACCAAATTACAGCATACCTCTATCCTATTTTCTGACCTTGGTTAGGTGAGGAAAATGCACCATAAATTCACATGGTCCATTAAACTCCTTTCCTGCCTGTATAGTGTGTAGCACCGATGAAAGTTTTGGGACAGCTAGCTTGAGTGTGCAGTGAATAGAAATTAAAGGATGGATACTGTCTGACAGCTGTTGCATTTGTTTAAGAACTTGAGTCAGAATTTGATCAGTATTTGTGTCATTCTTAGGGTGTACTGCAGACTAGGGCAAAGCCATCAACCAAGCCTTCTTCATTTTCCTACTTTAAGCTAATACATTTTTTTTCTGGTCTTTATGTTGCTGTGTATTTCAGTGATGGTTTAACTTTTCACCTAAGTTAGAAATCATGTTTGTACATGTCCCATGAACCATCCTGTTTTATCAAGTTGAAGTTTTGATTTTAAAAAAGATATACAGCTGTTATCAAGCATCCAGTCAGCATACTTTGGGTTCAGAATGTTATCTGGAGTTTTCTGTGCCTAATGTGTTATTGCATTCTTCTCTCTTGAACAGCCTCAAGTACTACAGCCTTCCAGCAGCCTTCCCAGTTCCACAGACCTCGCCCAGGGAAAACTAGTAAAAATGCCACATATCGAGGCCCCCAGTGAATATTCTAAATATGGTATGCATGAAAATGGCAATCATGAGAATCAAAATGCTGCAAATGGGTCTCTTAAAAATAGCCTGAATGATGTAAACACTTCAATGAACATACAATTAAATGTAAAAGATGAGAGTACATCATATTTAGAAAATGTGAAAAATAAAAATACTGAAGACCCTGGAGAGGTGGCTAGTCATAAGGAAGGGACGTTACCATCTCATTCTTGTTTTCAGACCTCTGCACGAGATGATGCTAGAGAGGTGCAGACTGAGTTAGTTGTGAAAGGTCAACCCTCATTCACATATCAGGCTTCTTGGCCAAAGACTTTGAGAATTGCAAAGCCCCCAAATGCTTTAGTGCCTCCTACAGCAGCCGTACTCGCACGATCTGCAAATCATTCCACTGCTTCCAAGGAACCTGAGCTTCAACCATCAAGTAGTTCGACTCAGCTACAGCCAACATCTGGTCCAGATGACCTAAATGGTAGACAGAGTCAGAAAGCATCCAAACTTCGCCCACCAACTATGTCCTTTGCTAAATCTAAGCAAACGAGCAACCAGAAATCCACACCCGTGTCTCAAGAGCCTCAAAACACCTGTTTGAAGACGAACATCCCAAAGCCACCAGTACAGAGAAAGGAAAATGTGCAAACACAGAATACCGTTTTGCATTCTGGGGACAGTTTGCCCTCTAATTGGTATTCCCGCCTCCCTAAACCAAAGACACGTTGAGAACATACCTACATCTCATTGAATGATATCTCATGTTAAATTACTTCCTATATATCAACTGCCAGTGAGGTTGCTTTATCTACAGCCTACGAATTCTGAGTGAATAGCAAAAAGAGCATCTTCCTTTAGTGTTTGTGTATGCCATTCTATTATGTTCTGAAGATCATGTTATGAGCAATGCAGCAGTTCCTGAGTGTTAAATTATATGGTAATTCTGTATTGATGATTGTATAGCACGATGATCTTAATCAAGTACTGAAGTACAGTGACCATGAATACTAGAATGCTGCACTGTGTATCCAGGAAGGCAGAAGTCATTTCTTACCTCTGTTAACTTGATTAATCAGCTAATGAAATTACTATTCGGTTTAACTTCTTGGTTCTGAGTACTCGTTAGGCTGGAGTGGTAGAAAATTAGACTTATTAGTGGATGTTTTATTGGCCATATTTCTGACTCTGTATTCCAGAGGCCTATGCAAAAATCCCTGTATTTATCATTATCTGAAGACTGACATATTTAATGTTATTTAATCTGACGGGTTGGGTGGTTTGTGTTGTTTTGTTTTGCTGTAATATGAAGTTGCTCTGTTCTTTATTTATCTCATTTTCACTCTTCACAGACAGTAAGCAGATTTCACAGGGTGAAACAGATCTTCTTTCTTAAACATCATCATTTGTTAAAATATTGTGGTATGTTTTTATTGTGTTCAATAGACACGTTACTGGGTAGATTCTTGAAACGCAGTGCTAGGGATACTTGTGCAAAACCTTATGCCGGCTCTTATGAATTGGTAAGTAAGGAGCCTCTGGGAAAAAGGGGTCCATAACACCTATGTTGAGGTTGCACAACATGCATTTTAATTAATATATTTTAACTTTTATTGTACTACTTGTATTTATTGATTTCTGCTTAATATTGAAAGACTCTGAAGTACCTGACTTGAAATGTTTGCACAAACTTTGCCATATGGGTAAAGATTTGAAGCTATTTTACGTAATAAAACTTGTATTAAAAAAGCAACTATTTTTAAACAATTATAATAATGAATTAACCCCACTTACTTGCTTTGAGCAGTCCTATTATGTCCTAATCCAGAGCTGGTACTCTAAGAGTTTTTCAGAGATGTGTATTTTGTTTTTTGTAATTTTTTTTTTGTAATTACTGAAGAAATGCATGATAACTGGGAAAGGAGCACTTTGGGGAAATAAAACAACAACAACAAAAAACATTCTTCTGCTCTCTAGGAGAAGTATTTTTTTTTCCAGTGGTCTGGAAGTGTGTGCCCATTGTGGTGCAACCATGGGACCGTAACACATGAGCTGAGAGTTAAATATATGCATATCCATTGAAGAGTTTTGAAAACTTAATGGTATGTCCCAGCTCCTATTCTTCCCTTTTTTCCCATCACTGAATCTTAGATGTTACTACTATTTCTTTGTAGTCTTGAACTGATTTTTAAAGTGAGCAGCTGAAGGCTGTTACAATTATTTCACTCCAAATCTGTTCCTGTACAGCATATAATGACAAAAAATGAAATATTATAATAGTTTGTTCTAGTGTTTGCCTACAGGACATTGACATATTACAATATTTTCTTTAAGAAAATAAAGCATATGGGTATAGACATTTCATGAATATTTTCATAATCAATTTCTCTAATATAAGCCCTTTGACTAGGGTTATCCTGATGGATACCTTAGACAAATGGATAAAGGATAAAATCATATGACTTGAATTTCTCAGTACTTAATTTCCAAGAAAGGTTCAGATTTGTCATGCTGTCGATTCTTTTAACTGACAATGAAGTAGAAAAATGAGAAGCTCAGGGGGGAAAGGGTAGCAGAGGGTTTCTATTTCAGAACTGCTTATAAGAATCTGAAATAAGAGACCTGCGGGACTTTCTGTTAATTGAGGGGGCTGGGGTGAAGAGAATGTAACCAGGAAGTAACAAGAAGAATGTTAACTGTTGTATTTATTTTGACTTTATAGTAACTGTAAGTCAAGATTGCTGTTACAAATGTTCTCCAGAAAATTTACCTGTTCTTGCAAAGCATTGAAATACATGGCCTTCAATGTAAACATGTGCTTTTGATAACAAAATAATTTTTAAAAAAATATTCCCCAAAATTAGCTCCTGGCAGCTAACTGTGTTTCTCAAGAGTTTAAAAACTGCAGAGGGAATGATCAGATTCCTGATTCATTTTCTGGTCCATATAGACTTCCATGGAAGGTTGTTTTCTTTCAGGTTTACTTTCCTTGAAGAGAATTGATTTTATTTTTGGTTGTATATGATTTTGTTTAAAAAGATTTTCACTTAATGCTATTGACGGATATTTCACCATGAATTCTGTTGTTTCTTACTCTGAAACTGTCACCAGTCTGATTTAGTAGTGTTAAAATTTTTAGGTTTACAATTAAAAGTATAGATATCTATCGATCTGCACCTTTACTGAAAATTAAGGAATGAAGTGATGATCAGTGTTTTCATAAAACAGAAGATGGTTCATATTTTTTTCAGAAGAACAAAAATATACTGTTTTTCCTGTTAAAGGAGCATAACTAGATTATATTCTTTGATGTGAATATACTGCATTTCCCTGTTTTGTTCTGACAGATTAGTAAGATTGAGCTGGAGAAATCATGATTTGATCACAGACGAGACAGATACTAGTCTGAGTTTTTCATATTCAGCTGCTGATCTCACATATCTTTGAAGACAACTGCGTATTTTGGCTTTTCTGACTTATCCAGGGAAGGCTCTGTTGCATGTATAGTAAGTCCAGAGTATGCGCAAAGCCTGTCAGCAGATGGACCACTGGGCAGAGTAGAAGTGAATTTTGAAGCCTTGCTTCAGTGAAGGATGGGTTGGGAGGAAATGGGTAAGAGGGTGTTGTGTAGAGCTTGTCAAATGGGATTAAGTAAGTATTTTCAGGTAATTTATCTGCTTCATGGAAGTTGCAGATGTATTATCAGTATGTGTGCAGATTCTCCTCAATGCATAAATCAAAGGATTTGGTATCTTTCAATTTTTGTTTTTAGATTTCTAAAACTGATTTATTGCAATTTCTGATGTCTTATTCTTTTGTGCAATATTCAGAAAAGTATTAAACTACTGTTCAGTATGTGTGTACAGAGGCAATTACATGTTTTAACAAGTGAATAAACACAAGAAAAAAAACAGAATTGCACTTTAAATGAGCTTTATTGCTTGGAGTTGTGCCTAAAATAATCTAGATGCCTCCTGCTGTGTGGCTTTTGTTTGAAACTAATTTCCCTGCTAGTGTTGCTGTTTCCAAGATATCTTCACCTCACCTTCACAACATTGCTATGCACTCTAGCATGTTTAAAAATACTCATGTAGTGTACTGAATTTTTGTTGTGCAATGACTAATTTTGCTGTGGAATTTCACTCTGATGCAGCCAGATAATTACCTTCTCTGAAGCTAGCGCTTCATGTTGCCAATCAAGGCCAATAGCAAAACTTTCCTAGGAGTAGCATAGCCCTTAAACAATAATGGTCTCAGCATATATTTGTGTTTGAAAAAGTGCAATACTGACTGTTAGACTTTCTGAAAATAATTACAAAGGCCCTGAAAATCCAAAACTGCAATGTGTTTTTCATATAGTTCTGGAAAAAAAAAAAAAAAAAGGTCTCCTTAGTCTCTGCTATGAGATTAGAAGTTAGACATAGCAACTAGACTGCATCGTAGATCAGTAAAGTTTATTTTGTCCTTGATCTAAATGCTCATTTGCTGTAACAATGCTAGTAAACTGAATACCATCTCTGTGATTTGGTTTGTTAGCATGTCACAACCATATGCACATTCTGAACTGTAATACTTGGGTAGGTTGCATGTTGGGCGGGGGGGGGGGGGGGAATGTTTCTGTTTCTGCACAGCACATAATCCTCTTAATGTGGACATTTTCTTGCCCATTCAAATGGAATTCTGTTTTTGAATTGGGCTTCCATAGCTATTCCTTATCTTGTTATAGTGGCTTTTTTTCTGAGCAGAGTGGATTTAATACGGTTCTGGTGGTAGGCCTCAGTATAGTTATTTTCCAACTATGCTATCGAGGAAATTCAGTCACTGTTGTGGTAAAGCTGCTCACTGCCTATTTAACTGTAAAAGCACCACAATAAAAACAATATAATGCCAGTGTCAGTGAAATCTTAAATTCATTACTAGCTAAAACAAGAGGTACCCTTACTATATCTGCTTTGTTGATTTTGTTTTTTTAAACCCAGACCAGAGTAAATACTGTATATTGGAATTTGCTTGTAAAGTTGATTTAAAACCTGTATGTAAAAATTTTTTCCTCAATGTTGCTCTAGTGAATAAAAATAAAAGTCAATTCTAATCAGTAGCTATCTCTCCTGACTGTTCACTTTATATATATATTTTTAAAACTCCATCATTGACTGCAGAATTATAGCACTGTAGAGAGAGGGGTTGAGGGAGAGGGGAGGAGAGGTTCTTCTTAAGCTTACAGTTTTATGGTTTCTCATAGAATTGTTTTTTTTTTTTTTTTTTTTTTTTTTTTTTCAAAAATATTTTTTTTTTTTTTTTTTTTTTTTTTTTTTTTCTCCAGCAGAGTTGCATTTTTTTTTAACTGACTTTAAGTATGAGAGCATTCAAAAACAAAAAGACTTAGAAAAGCTAAATATCTTAATCTGTTGTTTCCAGACAAACAAGGACTGATGTGGTTAGTTTTTACAGGTATGTTATTTCAATTCTAATGCACAGTTGAGGAAAGCAGATGGCTATTTCATAGTTTCCTTGTGTTGACTAGTTACTAGTTAAAATTATTATCACAAGAGATTAATTTGAGCAAGTTGCTTGATGTAAGAGTCTAAATCAACACAGTGCATACATACATATAAACATTGGGTTCCTGGTTGCATATCAGTATTTTGCCCACACTCTGAATAGTTTATTATCCTTGCAAGAAAAGGACTTTTTTTTCACTAATTCAGACTGAGATGTTTCAGTAGATGGAAATTGAAGTTTGAGATTTCAGTCAAAATTTGGGCATTGGTAAAGGGGGAATTGTGAAGGTAGAAGAAACTTTTAAGAAGTGCTGCAGACAGATGCTTGTAATCCTTAACCTAAGGTTTCATTATGAGCTTCTAAATCTTTGAAGACTTCTAGAGGTTTTGGGGGTGGGGAAATCCTGGATAGAGCTTCCAAGTTCAAACATGTTTTATGTACCTTCCTCATCAGAGAGCCAAAAAGCCAGCTACATCTCTGTGGATCCTTCTGCTTTGCATTTCTGCTGGATAAGGACTCTTCATTGATGATGAGCCTATTATAGTGGTGTCTAATCCTATCAGTGATCATCAGATGATATACAGCTGATGCAAAGACTACGTAATAGTATTCCTAAAAAGCACTAATTCACAGGTCCTTCCCATTTTTTCTTCCCTGCCTTCTCCCATCCAGAGACAAAGGCCTTAGAGCCGTGTTGTGCTCAGACTGAGAGCAGTGTTCTGCTCACACTGGGACACATCACACTGGGACACTGTCATTGAGCATAATACTATATGTGAGAATAGAGTGTTTGGTGATGAGAAATTTCTGAAGGCCTCTTCCTTTTGCAACCCTGAGTCAACGTAAGGATGTTCCTCTGGTGCAGGAATAGTTTATTTTCGTGAGCACACTTAAATGCAGCTGAACCATGAGACGAATACTGAAGGATGTGTAGTATCAGGTTCATATGGTTGCTGCTTTCCTAGGTTATGAATATCAGCTGCTCCTTCAAATGAGAATTGACTTTTAGCAGAGGACATTTGACATAAATATCAGAGTTCTGAAAGTATGAAGCTAAAGGCAGAAATAACTGCCTTATATAACAGACCAGAAACTGTTTTAAGAATGGTTTTGAAGTTGTTTATTCCAAACCAGACAAAAATCTGGAAACTTAAAAGCTGTTCAAGTAAAATCCTTCCCTCCATCCCTGTGTCTAGAAATCATTTCAAGTTATTGAAAGCATTTGAAATTCATGACAGATACTGTTTCATTGTTATTTTTAAAGCTTTCTGCAGCACAAACCTCAGAAATACCCTGAACTTTCAGACATTTAAACAGCTGTGGAGCTAGGACACCTTGATAGTTACTTTACTTGCACTTTTTTTTTTTCTCCTGGAAATGTAGTTATTTCAGATAAATGTTTAGATCTTTGTGGAACCTCACATTCTGGTGGAATGGGCTTCTCTTACCTTTCCAATCAAAAGAATTGTTCAAATTTCACTCTGAAGAGACCTGATTCATTAGTTTAGATGTTACAGTTAGAAAGAGAGGGATCCTTGAAAATCAGCCTGTGTAAAGTTGTCACTTCATTATGATTGTCAGTGTAAAATACACTGTCCACAAACAGTGGTAAATTTTTTAGGTGGTAGTAAATAATTTAGATATATCAGAAGTGTATGCATATAATACCTATGAACATTTGGAAACTTGGGTAAATTAATCTGATAGAATTCAGTGCATAATAGTATTAAAGCCCAGCAATTCCTACAGTTCTTTACTCCATTTTAATTGCTCCTCAGTTTGACAAACTGTACTAATTATCATGTGCTATCTGTAATCACAGTACCTTAGTTTCTGTATGTATAAAATGAGAATAATACCAGTATTGGTGAAGTTGAGAATTGCATGATTCATTCATGACAAAATGCTGACAACATGACAAGGGAGGAAACAAGTCCTGTACTTTCTTGAACACTATATACATCTCCCTGCATTTACCTGCTAGGTAAGTGATTGTCTTTAGAAGCCTGAGCTGTACAAAAAGGTTTTATTTTTTCTTTTCAAAAGGGAGGAAAAAAAAGTAAGGTTAATTCTTTGTAGGGCAAATATCGTAGACTTCACTGGAGCTATGTAATTAATACCCGATCCCACAAATTTCAATCTTATTCGGTTCCAGGGCAGTTATTTGCAGGAATTTTTAAGTGTAAATGAGAGAGAATACTTTCTGCATGCAAGCTATGTGTACCACACAAGGCAAACTGTGAGGTCCTAGGACAAAGTTATCCTGGGCATACCAAACACTAGACTAACAGTATCATGGGGCAGCAGGAACCTGCATCCCTGGCTTCACAGAGGCTTCATGGATGATTCTAGAGGTGTACATTATGCTTCTCCCAAGAGTTGCAAGTTTTTTTTTGTTTTTTTTTTTTGTTTTTTTTTTTTTTTTTCCCATTGCTTTTGGCAAAGCAGTTTGTGTTGTTCAGGCTCCTTCCTGCAGGTAACTCAAAATTCAGTCCTGGTTTATAATCCTTCTAGAGTTCTGCTCTGTAACTTCTCTGGGTTGCTGCAGAGGTGCTTTTTTTTTTTGTACTACAGCAGTAACCTGGGAGTCCCCAGTCACAGGTGAGAGAGCCCTTTCTGTGAGATGTAGCAAGCAGTAGTAGCAAAGCAGTTACTGCTACAAGATGCACAGCAGAAGGTTGTCAAGCTGAGTTGATCCTGCCGGGATCTGAATTTGTAGAAAGTCTGATGCTCAAACCATATGCTTATAAGCTGTTGCAGATTTCATATTACTGTGCAAGGAAGCTTAATGATACGCAAACTCTGTTCTAATAATACTCTTGTGCATTTTATGCTGGCATTCAACTTCTTACTTCAAAAGAGTTAAGATATGTGTGCACTTTAACTGCTGTTGAAAGCTTTGTGTGTGGTGTTTCTGGGACGTGCAGGGTACTGAAAACAATACTGTATGTATTTATGTGCAAAATACATATTTCATTAAGAATATACTTCCAGTAGCACTTTTTAAAATTACTTCAAGGGCATTAATTTTCTCCAAACATATTGGATTATCTTTGACAGTCTTCTGCCATGTAACATCTGATTTTATACCTTTCTTTTAAAGAAGGACAAGGGAGGCTATTTTCACATAGCAGTACTGTCTTTTGCACTGCTGACAGACAGAACACTGCATCATGTGTGTCATGTATGTTTACCACTCTTACCTGGAATGCAACTAGTTGAAGTACAAACTAATCAAGAAACTAAGTTGAGAGGCATGTGAGAAGTATTGTAGTGGTCACAGGATAAACGCTATGCAGGGGCTCTTCAACAGTTACCACAAGTAATAGCAAATGTTGCTACACAGAGCTAACTGCTTTAAACTGAGTCCCAGATACACAGACCTCAGCAAACACATCCTAGGGTCTTCAGGGTAAACAAGAAGTCCTAATAGTATGCACTTTCTTGAAGCATTTGGAGTTCTGCTGATGAAGAAAAAGGACAAAAAGGACATATTTTTAAATTGTAAATGCATAGGAAACAGGTGGATGACAACAAGGAAAATGAAATACTTGCTTGGAAATCTCATGGAAAAATACTTCTGTTTGCCTCCTTTTCTGATCAGCTTAAAGAAGAACTCGTATTTTCATCTGCCATGATAGCCAAAACTTCAGTTACTGCCCTTCCTCCACCGTATTTTAATTTAGCTAGCCGGCTGCCTTTTCCTCCTGCAAACAGCAGAGGGCACTGCAATGCAAGCAGCTGAAAGAGTGCACATTTATAAATCTGTTACTTCAGAGCATGTCGAAGCACCTTCCCAGGCATAGGTGGGGCTATGCCTTTGACTAACATATAGATAGTTTGTCCTCTCACTCCGTCCTGTTTACTTTGATGGACAAGCCCCAAACTAAGCAATACCGATTGATTTAATTCCAGTGAGCAAAAGCAACATTGCTCAGTTGAATGAAGCAATCATCTGTCTGGAGGTGGAGAGAGTACAGCAGACATCGATAACCTTAACTGAGGCATCTGCGTCATTTGAACTGGAATAACAGAGTTGGTTTTCCCTGCTTGGTCTCTGTGACAGCCTGGCCTTGTTTCAGCCAGCTGTATTTATCATTCAGCTCACTGACTGCTTAGGATGGAATTCACAATGGATATGGGAGATAAAACTGAACATGCTAATATGTTTGCAACTCCAAGCCTTTGCAGAACTCTTTAACTGCTCTTTCAGTGCACAGAATCCTCTGAAGAGAAAATTGTGCCTGGGAAGAGTTGTCTTCTTCAATATATTCCAACAATTTGCTGTGCTGGTGATGACTTTTGGAAAATTACTTAAGGAAAATGTATGTGTGTGTTTTTTTTCTAATTGCACATAAATGTTAACTACTACATATAATGTAGATCAAATAATCAGAAATGACTTTTGCTATTGGGTCCTTGGTTTTCAATGCTCTTTAAATGAGCCTGATTTCTTGAGCATAAATTTGTTAAATCTTTTTTAAAATAAAACCAACCAACCAAAACAAAACAAAACACAACAACAACAACACACTCCTAAAATTTATTTGCTTCACAGTGGGTAGGATTTCCTCAATGGACCTTCAGCAATGGAAGCACTTGTCACATGCTTATACTAGCATAATTCATTTTCCATCTCTCATTTTTCTGTTGTTTTGTTACCACTTGCACTGTGATACACAGATTATAGCGGGCAGCCTCGTTTCAGTAAGCTCTTCATCCTGCAAAGGAGGAGATGTTATATCTGAACATGTTCGAGAACCTGGTTTAATTTTCTTACCACTGAGAATGAGAATAAATGCTATGAAAATATTTAATGTGGAATTAAATTGGGGACAATAACTATACAGGTTTTAGTGTGAAATTTGAGAGGTATTGCAATCGTACTGCTTCACCTAAAGATCACATTTCTACAGCTAGTGAGAGTATGAATTAAGGTTAGATCAATTTATGAATTGTGTTACTGCCCTGAATTAGGATAGATAAAAACAAGCTTTTTTTTTTTTTTTTTTTTTTTTTTTTTTTTTTTTTCAGGGAATTAAATTAGACATAGGGCTTGATTTTTGACCTATTTGTTTCAGGGAAAACTTGAACTTAACTATTTTTTTTCTAGTAGTTCTGTCCCAATACACAAGGAAAAAATTCTTAACGGCCCCTAAAATGCAACTGTCTGAAAATTTGTCTTGAAGTTTCAAAGGGATTTGACTCTGTTAGCCTGTCATCACATTCTCATACAAATTCTATTTTTTAGTGCTTATTCAGAAAACGTTTCCTGGCCACTTGTCTCTGAAAAGCTACTTTTTTTTTTTTTTTTTTTTTTTTTTTTTTTTTTTGTCTATAGGTGAACAGAACACACACATAAAAAGCAATGCATATTAATTTTAACAGTAAGCAATCAGAACTTTGTCTTGGGTGCAACCTATGTAGAAATACAGCATGATATTCAGCAACCATATTTTCTATTGTTCAATCTGTGTGATGCTCTCAGCATGGTAGTGCTTTGCACCACTACTGAAGAATAATTGATTTTTACAGACTGAATCCAGCAGAGGGAGTTTGGGGGTCTTTTTTAAAGTAATGATGGCCTTTTCTCCTATGTTCCAACTGTGCTATGAGTTAATGTTGGTATTCCTCATTCCCTTTAAGCATGAAGAACAAGAAGCATTGCCAACTTCTGCTATTATAAAAAGTCTGCAAGTAATTGTTGCAGCCAGGAAGTAAGGTACATTACAGAAGCCACATAAGAAAGCTGTAACACCAAATTTTGTAAAAGTCTGTTGAAGGAAAGACTGGACATGCAATCATCATGTCTTCTGTGCAGCAGAATGCAGTGCCGACTTAACTGAAACTGTAGTAACTGCATGACCAGAAACAGAAAACTGTTAGTAGAGAAGCTTTGCTAGCTCCATGTATGTAGCAGTGCATGCTAGTTTACATTAATATATATATATATATGCGTACAAAGGTCAGGGTGACGTTGGTTTAGGCACTTGTTCGCCACACTATGTTCCTAGGCATGTATGTGCCTCCTGTAAATAAATGTTTCTCTCTCACACTCCTTTCCACCCTTGCAAAATGAGTTACAGACAAGGCAGGCATACAGCAACAACTGTTCCTTCTGAAGAATGCATTTGAGTGCAGAACGTACCTGCCCAAGCTGGAATGTGGCTGTATGTATGTGGATATGTTTTATAACAACAACAAAAAAGGGTGTTGAATAGGGGAGGAACTTTGTTTTTTTCAGTCTTACCAGTCGTATCACACTCCAAACAATGCTGATGCAGGCTTTTGGAATAAAAGATGCAGTTCCGTCTACAGAATTATTTTGACCCCACTTTCAGATCATTGTTGCTTCTCTTCTGTCATCTCCAGCTTGACTGCTGACTTGATCTGCCCTAAGCTGGGAGAATGGTGCTGTTTGACAAACAGCTGATATTCTGCAGCTATGTGGATGTGACTGTCCCTTGTTTTGTCCCTTGTCTTTTTTCTTCCTAAGATGTTTTCATGTGTGTATACAGATTCTCACTTGCCATGCATCTCTACAGTCTCTTTAGCTGTGTGCATATGTGGATTCCTTTTATTTGTAATCATATATATGAATATCATCACTGTAACTTAAAAAGTGCTGAAACTTTTCCCTTCTTTTTCTTGTAATAAGAAAAGGCTATCTGAAGACAACTTCCTTACCCCGACTTGAAATCCACATTATTTTACCCATTTTTCCTGTCAGTCCTAGATTACATTTGGTCTTGGCACTTATTTATTTGATTATTGATAACTACTACTTTGTTCTTCTCTTCCATACTGACCCTTGGGCATTGCTGAGTTTCTTTTCATCGCGTAACTAGAGTTGACAGAAAGAAGTTTCAACAAGCAGAGTGTAGACTGACAATGAATTAACCTCCTACTGCTGGAACTAAGAAATCACTTTTCAGTCCTGAATCTGTTCCTCAGAGACATTTCCTGGCTGTCTAAAGCCATATTGTCAGCTTCTGTTCCCTCAAAGGTATGGGAGTGTCCTGGTTTCAGTTAGGACAGAGTTATTTTTCCTCCTAGTAGCTGGTAGGGTGCTATGTTTTGGATTAGGATGAGAAGAGTGCTGATAACATGTTGATGTTTTAATTGCTGCAGAGCAATGCTTGCACTAAGCCAAGGACTTTTCAGCTTCTCACTCTGTCCTGCCAGTCCAGGCAGGCAGTGACAACATTGAAGAGAGAAGCCTGAAGGCTATCAAAAGGCTATCAGAAGAAACTTTAGGGGGCTGGGACGGTTAGTGGATGGAGCGGGAATACAGGTGGTGTCTTCATCCATCCCTACGGTGGCAGGGAGAGGTACGGAGAGGACACGGAAAGCCCACCTGTTAAACACGTGGCTCAGGGGCTGGTGCCAATGAAGAAATCTTGGGTTTTTCGACCATGGGGCACTTTACTCAGCACCCGGCCTGATGGCCATAGACGGGTCCCTATCCTTTAGGGGAAAAAGGATCCTGGGCCAGGAGCTGGCGGGGCTCATTGATAGGGCTTTAAACTAGGTAAGAAGGGGGATGGGGCTGAAGCAAGGATTGTTGGGGCTGTGCCAGGGGGAACAATGGCAAGGCCGGAGGATAAGGTAAAGGCCCAGCTGAAGTGCATCTACACCAATGCACGCAGCATGGGTAACAAACAGGAGGAGCTGGAAGCCATCGTGCAGCGGGCAGGCTACGACTTGGTTGCCATCACGGAGAGGTGGTGGGACCAGTCTTATGACTGGAGTGCTGTGATGCCTGGCTATAAGCTCTTCAGAAGGGACAGGCAGCACAGAAGAGGTAGCGGTGTGGCTCTCTATATTAGAGAGTCTTTCGATGTTGTAGAACTCGAGGCTAGGAATGACAAGGTCGAGTCCCTTTGGGTTAGGATCGGCAGGGACAACAAGACTAGCATCCTGGTCGGGGTCTGCTATAGACTGCCGAACCAGGATGAGGAGACAGATGAGGAGTTCTACAGGCAGCTGATAGAAGTTGCAAAATCTTCAGTGCTTGTACTCGTGGGGGACTTCAACTTCCCTGACATATCCTGGAAGCACAACACAGCCCAGAGAAAGCAGTCTAGGAGGTTTCTGGAGAGCGTGGAAGATAGCTTCCTGATGCAGCTGATTAGCGAACCTACCAGGGGTGGTGCCCCGCTAGACCTTCTCTTCACAAACAGAGAAGGACTGGTGGAGGATGTGATTGTCGGGAGTTGTATTGGGCAGAGTGACCACGAAATGGTGGAGTTCACTATTCTTGGCGAGGCCAGGAAGGGGACCAGTAAAACCACTGTATTGGACTTTCGGAGGGCTGACTTTGGGCTGCTCAGGACACTAGTTGGTGGAGTTCCTTGGGAGGCGGTTCTAAAGGGCAGAGGGGTCCAGGAAGGCTGGGAGCTCTTCAAGAGGGAAATCCTAATGGCGCAAGAGCGGTCTGTCCCCATGTGCCCAAAGATGAGCCAGCGGGGAAGAAGACCAGCCTGGCTCAACAGAGAATTGTGGCTTGAGCTTAGGAGAAAAAAGAGGGTTTATAATCTTTGGAAAAGTGGGCAGGCCACTAGGGAGGACTATAAGGATGTTACGAGGCTGTGCAGGGACAAAATTAGGAAGGCCAAAGCTCATCTGGAGCTCAATCTGGCTACTGCCGTTAAAGATAACAAAAAATGTTTTTATAAATACATCAACACAAAAAGGAGGACTAAGGAAAATCTCCATCCCTTACTGGATGCAGGGGGAAACTTAGTTACAAGAGATGAGGAAAAGGCAGAGGTGCTCAATGCCTTCTTTGCCTCAGTCTTTAGCGGCAATACCGGTTGTTCTCTGGATACCCAGTACCCTGAGCTGGCAGAACGGGATGGGGAGCAGAAGGTGGCCCTCACCATCTATGAAGAACTGGTTGGTGACCTGCTACGGCACTTGGATGTGCGCAAGTCGATGGGGCCGGATGGGATCCACCCAAGGGTACTGAGAGAACTGGCAGAGGAGCTGGCCAAGCCCCTATCCATCATTTATCAGCAGTCCTGGCTATCGGGGGAGGTCCCAGCTGACTGGCGGCTAGCAAATGTGACGCCCATCTACAAGGAGGGCCGGAGGGCAGACCCGGGGAACTACAGGCCTGTCAGTTTGACCTCAGTGCCAGGGAAGCTCATGGAGCAGATCCTCTTGAGGCACTTGAAGGGCAAGCAGGCGATCAGGCCCAGTCAGCATGGGTTTATGGAAGGCAGATCCTGCTTGATGAACCTGATCTCCTTCTATGACAAAGTGATGCGCTGGGTGGACGAGGGAAAGGCTGTAGATGTGGTCTACCTTGACTTCAGCAAGGCTTTTGACACCGTTTCCCACAGCATTCTCCTCAAGAAACTGGCTGCTCTTGGCTTGGACTGTCGCACGCTTCGTTGGGTTAGAAACTGGCTGGATAGCCGGGCCCAAAGAGTCGTGGTAAATGGCGTCAAGTCCAGTTGGAGGCCAGTCACTAGTGGCGTCCCCCAGGGCTTGGTGCTGGGGCCGGTCCTCTTTAATATCTTCATCAATGATCTGGACGAGGGCATTGAGTGCAGCCTCAGTAAGTTTGCAGATGACACCAAGCTATGCGCATGTGTCGATCTGCTCGAGGGTAGGAAAGCTCTGCAGGAGGATCTGGATAGGCTGCACCGATGGGCTGAGGTCAACTACATGAAGTTCAACAAGGCCAAGTGCCGGGTCCTGCACCTGGGGCACAATAACCCCAAGCAGAGCTACAGGCTGGGAGATGAGTGGTTGGAGAGCTGCCAGGCAGAGAAGGACCTGGGAGTGATGGTGGACAGTCGGCTGAATATGAGCCAGCAGTGTGCTCAGGTGGCCAAGAAGGCCAACGGCATCCTGGCTTGTATCAGAAACAGTGTGACCAGCAGGGCTAGGGAAGTGATCGTCCCCCTGTACTCGGCTCTGGTGAGGCCGCACCTCGAGTACTGTGCTCAGTTTTGGGCCCCTCGCTACAAGAAGGACATCGAGGTGCTTGAGCGGGTCCAGAGAAGGGCAACGAAGCTGGTGAGGGGCCTGGAGAACAAGTCCTATGAGGAGCGGCTGAAGGAGCTGGGCTTGTTCAGCCTGGAGAAGAGGAGGCTCAGGGGTGACCTTATCACTCTCTACAGATACCTTAAAGGAGGCTGTAGTGAGGTGGGGGTTGGTCTGTTCTCCCACGTGCCTGGTGACAGGACGAGGGGGAATGGGCTTAAGTTGCACCAGGGGATTTTTAGGTTAGATGTTAGGAAGAACTTCTTTACTGAAAGGGTTGTTAGGCACTGGAACAGGCTGCCCAGGGAGGTAGTAGAGTCACCATCCTTGGAGGTCTTTAAAAGACGTTTAGATGTAGAGCTTAGGGATATGGTTTAGCGGGGAATGTTAGTGTTAGGTTAGAGGTTGGACTCGATGATCTTGAGGTCTCTTCCAACCTAGAAATTCTGTGATTCTGTGATTCTGTGGGCAGGCTGGGGGTGCAGCAAGAGCTGGGATGGGACAGACCCAGGACAGCTGACCCAAACTGGCCAAAGGGGTATTCCATACCATCTGACGTCATGCTGAACAATATATAGGGGTGGCTAGGTGGGGTGGGGGGCCGGCTGCTCAGGGTTGGGCTGGGCATCAGTCAGCAGGTGGTGAGCAATTGCATTGTGCATTAGTTGTTTGTACATATAATAATAATAATAATTATTATTATCTATCTTAATAAACTGTCTTTATCTCAACCCACAGGCTTCACTTTCCTGTTTCTCTCCCCCCATCCCAGAGAGGGAGGGGGGGGAAGGTGCGCGAACGGCTGTGTGGTGTTTAGCTGTCAGCCGGGTTAAATGACAACAGGGAGTAATTAATTTTCACAGAATTTTTCACAGAATTTCTAGGTTGGAAGAGACCTCAAGATCATTGAGTCCAACCTCTAACCTAACCCTAACAGTCCCCACTAAACCATATCCCTAAGCTCTACATCTAAACGTCTTTTAAAGACTTCCAGGGATGGTGACTCCACCACCTCCCTGGGCAGCCTGTTCCAGTGCCTAACAACCCTTTCCGTAAAGAAGTTCTTCCTAACATCTAACCTAAAACTCCCCTGGCGCAACTTAAGCCCATTCTCCCTCGTCCTGTCACCAGGCACGTGGGAGAACAGACCAACCCCCACCTCACTACAGCCTCCTTTGAGGTATCTGTAGAGAGCTATAAGGTCGCCCCTGAGCCTCTTCTTCTCCAGGCTGAACAAGCCCAGCTCCTTCAGCCGCTCCTCGTAGGACTTGTTCTCCAGGCCCCTCACCAGCTTCGTCGCCCTTCTCTGGACTCGCTCAAGCACCTTGATGTCCTTCTTGTAGCGAGGGGCCCAAAACTGAACACAATACTCGAGGTGCGGCCTCACCAGAGCCGAGTACAGGGGGACGATCACTTCCCTAGCCCTGCTGGTCACACTGTTTCTGATACAAGCCAGGATGCCGTTGGCCTTCTTGGCCACCTGGGCACACTGCTGGCTCATATTCAGCCGACTGTCCACCATCACTCCCAGGTCCTTCTCTGCCTGGCAGCTCTCCAACCACTCAACTTCTGATGCATTTTCATGCGTGCCAGTGTTTGCAGTGCTATATATTTTATAAAACGTGCCCAGGACAAAAATGTTTCTTCAGCTTAGAAACAAAAATAAGAAGCACAGCAGTGTTTAACTGTAACAAAAAAGTGCTTGTGTATGTGAATTTAAATGAGAAAAACCCTCTTGATATTTCTCATGTTCACCTTAAGTGGTTACATCTAAGGAGTCACAATCTTTCTAATATTAACATTTTGTATTTCAATTAAAAGTGATCCTCAACAAATCAAGTTATAGTTCCTAACGGTGATGAATCCCAGGTCCTTCATCCTTCAGGTCTGAGGAAAAATATTTTGGAAATTTTTTGAATAGTTAGATCTAGTATCTAGTATCTTTTGAATAGTTAGATCTAGTATTTAATATTGCCCAATGCTGGAGCTGTATTTCATTTAATACATCCATCAATATGAGATCAATATTTAATACATCATCAGGAATGAGATTCTAGCACATAAGATGTGATGTAAGAAGAGTTAAATGCGAAGCTAAAGATTGGCTTCTTCTGTGTCCTGCTGTGCAAGTTTTCTTTGTTAAAATGAGATGTTTCTTATTTTGTCTGATACAGAGGGCAACAGAGATGGTTAAATCGGAGTAATTTTTTACCACTTTAACGTTTCATATATTTATTTCTCTTTATTTACCATTACCCAGTATCATCTCATTTTCCTTTGACAATGAACAAGTAGATGACAAATAACAAATCACTGCTGCAATTGAGAACTGAACATTTAATATTGGATTTTAGCTATTTCCCTATCACCTGTATATCCTGGGTGAACGAAGGACACCAGAAGTTTACTTTTCAAGACAAAGAAATAGGAGCACAGTTTATTCACAACCAGGAAAAAAAAAGATACACCTTTTTTGCAGTTAAAGACTGACTTACAATAAACACATTTGTATTTACACACTCAAATTAAGGTGTATATTAACTATTAAGACATCTATAGAAATACATCACTTCCACAAAAGAGGAATGTTTACAACACAATGAACTTATTTGAATACTACTGGAAAATAGTATTCCGCTCTTGCCAATATGTCACTTGATCATTCAGGAAAGCTGCCTTTCCAAGTCAGTTGAAGTAAACATCCACCCCCCAGCCCTGCCACTTGTTATAGCTGAGTGTAGGATGTTTACAGGAACTAAAAGTTAGCTTAACAATATAAATACAGCATTGGCTTTCAAGATATCAAAAAATGAATCGGCACAGACATACTGCAATACATTGTGTGAGCTACAACTTACACAATTTGTAAGGCACATGCAAATTACTAAGCTTTACTGATGGAATAAAGTTGGAACGCTTCATTTTTTTTAACATTTAACCTTATAAATATCAGAACAGGAATATACATGCACAGTCCCTAATTCTGTAGAGGTATCAGAGAAAAATTAGGAAGAGTTTCTCACAGAGCATGGTGATCAGCGTTCTGTTGCACTTACCTGCCAAGATTCCTGATGCTCAAAGTAGGCACGTTCTAGAAATCTCATTCAAATCATTTTCAAAATCCATACCCAAAACCAAAACACACACTGAACATCAACAGGGTAGTACAAATTGGATAACAGTCCTCAGAGATATCCATCTCAAATGGTTTGTGCAAAAATTCAATTCCTGTAGTATTAAAAATTTCCACAGTTTCCTTTATGGGCTAAGTTTTATTGCTGCATTTGAACATCTTCCTATTTGTACTGCATTTTCTTAAATTAATTCCCATTCCAAAACTTTTTCAAGGTACTCTTCTGGTTGTTTCAATCTTCTTGATTCCTATTTTCCTCCACACAGATTTAGTTACTCAGAAATGAGTCATTTTAACAGCAAGGGAACACGACACTTACTTAAGCTTCAACATCTTATTTTAAATGTGTGTCTAGTTTAGCATCTACAGCCTTGAACAAACAAAATATTAGCAGTCCAGGAAAAAAAAAATACTTTTACAAAATCAACCAAGAGGCCAAGTCTCAGCCTTCTCAAAGCCCCTTGCTGAGCAGGTGTTTTACAGATTTACTGGGAAGAGGAAACCACAGATGCAGATCGTTTCATACACAAAGGCTGGGAGAAGCCCTCCAAACACTAACAGTTGGTTCACTACATGAAAAAAAAATATGAAATCAAGCATTTCTACTGAATGCGGCTGTGAGTTCACAGCAAGTGGAGAGTGCTTCATGCAGTCTAATGTTACTGAGGACTTTGATGTATTGCTTTTAAGTGGTCAGAGAAAACACCTAGAAGAAAACCATGGGCCCCAAACACTCAGCTTCACAGGCATTCTACTTGCTCAGCAAGCAAGTACCACGGTATTCACCCTAGCTTCCATTTCCAAACATCCGCATGCCCATTTCCAGAACATTGCACCTGCCCTGTGTACGACAGTCACCTGGAATTAGTAGCTGCACGTTCACAATTTCACCACTGGCCTCTGGAGCACCAACCTCCTTTTCTTCCTTTAGATACCTGCCTTCACTCCGATGTTAGTGGACCGTAAAACGTTAGAAATTGATCTACGTCTCCTACCATGAGCAATAGTTACAGCCTTCGTATTAACAAGCTGCAGTAATTTGCTTTGCTGATGACTAGGCTGGCATCTCTACTTGCCTCTTCCATTCCTAAAATCTATTGACCCAGCAGCCCCTTCCCAGCAGTACCAGTACTACGAGCCCACCTTGTATCACTGCATAAACATGCATTTGGCCAACAGCTTTTAAAAAAACCCACTTTCTTCATTTGCGATCAACAGCCACATTTGAGACATGTTAATAAGTTTGTATTTCACACACAGAAAAACAAAAGATCCTTGTATTTCAAACACTTAGCAATAAAACCCCAAACAGAAACGCAGTGTGGGTTTTTTTTAGGTATTTCCTACGGTCACATACCACTTCAGTTTGTTTTCATGTGAAGACATGATAGCTGTGTTTGAGTATACGTATTAATACTATTACATAAATAAAATTCCACAGGACTGGACCGATAAACCGCATGTGAACTAACAGCTAACAGAGTGTTTTTCCTCTATACTTATCTGGCATGTAGAAAGACTAAGACAGCACTAACAAAAATGGCTATTAGATTAACTAAGAGATAACATTGACTTTGATCATTCAGTGAAGAATGTTAACAGTCAACACTTCATTTCTTTTAAGTCCAAAGACCATACAGAGCTAGAAAATGCTAAATATTTACAGTAAAGAAAGCTTGGAAGATGACTATCAGCACTTCTGTTTTTCTTTAAAAAAAGAAAACCAAGACTTGTAGATCCTGCTTCAAAGTATTTTTTTAAAGTAAGTACACAAACCAAACACCATATTTAAAAAAATACTTTAATTGAGAGGCTGTTGTACTTGCATTACTTTGAAAAGAAGGTTTTGTAGCAGTGCTACCGATGTAAGAGTTCAGAACCTTCTCTGACCACATGGTACTGTCCCTGGGCAGATGACCCAGGTAACAGAAGCTTAATATTTATGGTCAATTCTCCTCAGCTTTGGGATGTTTTATGGAGAAACAGAACAAACACTATCTGAATTCATTTTAAGTCAGTTATTTACTTTTAACTCTTTAAAGCTGCAGCTTTAATAAGGATTCAACCTCCCTTTTTTCATTCTGGTTTCCTCCATTAAAACATGCATGATCTCTCATCACACCCATGCTGCATAGAGGCTAGCTGCAGCAGGGAACCGGAGTGAAGAAAGCAGCTGGACTGTATTTCAAGTTCATTCTCTGTACTTTAAAGCTAAGTTGCACTTCTACTGTGAGGGAAGGTGTGTAGAAATCTCTGACAACTTGTCTAGGAGGTGGTGAATGTCCTGCACACCTTACTTGTCTGTTCACCCATTGCCAGTTCAGTCTGGGAGCATGCTTGGGCTTTGGTGTTTCTTGGTTGCAGTATATGCCTGTCACAATTGTTCAGATGAGCCTTGTGATGACAAGTGTGACTAACAGTACTGGGGCCAGTAATTACTGTAAGCTATAAAGGTCTCTCTTAGTTTTGTTTCTGTAAAAATTTTTTGCTGTCTGTGGGCTGGTGCCTTGAGGAGCCTGTGGCTTTGCCAGAGGCAATCTTGAATCGTCTGTGATCCCTAGGAGCATATTAGGCATTATTAGCCCAGCAAAGGAGCCACTCATCAGAGCAAGGCCAAGGAAACACAATTCTGGCATAAACTTCCACATCTCTGGAGATTTCAGGAAGGTGAATTGTTGGTGGTAGACATTATTGCAAACCTGTATGTGAGATAAGAGCTAGTAAATAGTGGAGGGTTGAGCTCCTCCAAGTGCACTAAAGGCTGCCCAGATGTGAGGTAAACCCAACTGTGACTGGTTTCAGGCTACAGTCCGTTACCACTGGTGTTCTCTTGCTCTGAAAACCCGTGAACCCTGCTTGCTGTAGCCACAAAAGCTGTGTCATTCTTCCCCACCCCCGAGCCGCCCTGCTGGCTCTAACCACCACCTCTGCAGGGGGCGAGGGCCATGCTCTGCAGCCTCCCGCGGCCATTGGTGAGGGGCGGTCCGCTGAGGCAGTCCTGAGGGTGAGAGGCAGAAATCCAGGTGTCATCAAGGGAAGAATAAAATAAGGAAAGGTGTGTGAATAAGCGGCTGAAATTTGGCCTGCTGATTGCACTGAGGCACTGGGGAGTGTGGTGATGGTCTCATGTTGGTAAAGTGTTCAAGCGCTTTGCAGGGGTTTAAATGTGAAATGTTCAGCTGGAACACCTGGTGTTGCACAGGGCTGGGAAAACTAGATTCTTGGAAAAGATTAGCAGTGTGTGTTACTGTACGTGGGTGTGATTCATGTATGGTTTGAAAGGTACAAAAGGTTTCTTGGCACTTGTAAATGGCTGTTGCTTTCTTCCTGTTTATAATGTGAGTGAAGGGAAAAAAAGTTACTCAGTTCTGAAGAAAATATTTTTCTTATTCTGGTGCTTTGTATGTTCATTATCCGTACAGTCTCTAACAGCATTGATCAGTCAGAATACATTTGTATTTATTTCACCATAAGCTAAACAGGACCTTACAGACTCTGAAAGAGTCTGGTAAGGAACACGGTCCTTCCTCTCAGCCTGAGTCTGAAACAGCTTGCAGACATGAGCACCCTGATCAAAAGATGTTTCTTTTCCCCACTTGGGCTCCAACATGCGGTTTGATCCAAGCACACTGCTGGCTGTTGGGCGGAGTGGCAGACTTGGAGGTTTTGCTGGTGTACCTCTGGGAACAGATCTGAGGACAATCTTCTGACCCAGCATCAGCTTGGTGTATTTATTTCCACAAACAGGTAATCTGTAACATAGGTGTGTAGCATAGTTGATGTTGCACATCCTGAGGCAGAATGGTTCCTGTGTCACGTAAGTGTTCAGCTGACTTACATTTGGTATTTGCAACTAAAGGCTTTTCCATCACGTTATTTGCTCATGTAGTGGCCTTGTTTTTTCCTCTTCCTTTTCACAGACTGTGCCACAGAAAAATTTTTTTTTTTTTTTTTTTTTTTTTTTTTCCCCTCACATTTACTGTAAACTGATGCTCGCTACTGTCTGATAGCTTATTACTAAGCTGTAGCTGTTCAACTTACAGATGAAATTATTTTGAGGTAGTTTCATGAGCCATGGTACCAAATGCTTTGCCAAAACACAAAAAGGTCTTATTTTTGACAGTGATTTTGATACAGGTGAACATCAAAGATCAATGTATCTGTTGTAAAGGCTCTCTCTTGCTAATCTTTTGGTGGTTCTGCTTCAGGCTGAATAAGAGTTGCCCACTGAGATTCTGGCTTCAGCTGGTGCTCCTTTGGGGTCTTAAAGGTGTGAGGCTCCTGAGCTAGTGCTCATTATTATTAATTAAGGAGCAGCTCTGTTCTTGGCAACCTGAGGCACAGCTTCATGAATCAAATGCTAACTGTGCTGAGATGATCAACGAGGAGGGGAATCTGTTGCTTTGTAAAACTATAATCAGGGATTTATAGTATAGTGAATTTTGGGCTAATTTATTTGTAAGTTAATTGCAATAAGGTCAGCTTTAAAGGGTCCAGGAAGATCCATTTCCTCTGATAACTTTTGCTTTATGATTGTCCTTCTTTTTCCAATTGAGTGACTGGAAGAAAGGTGCATGGTTTTTAATTCTGCTCAGCTCTGGGGGGGTGTTGACTGAATACATCTCCAATTTACTTATTGATCTCTGTTCACAGCTCCAAATTATTTTCTTAGCAGCCTTTATTGCTGGTTCTTCTCCTCTTGTATGTAGGAGATGAACATTTCATTTTTAAATGAAAGAATTAATGGAAAACAGAAAGTGAGTAAAATACTCTTTCTTTTTTTTTTTTTTTTTTTTCCCAAAAAATCATTCTTGGGGATGAATGCATTCTTCTTGTATGAAGAATGCAAGGACCAGTCCCTTTCACTTCTTCTGGAGCACAGAACTAAAGGATTGGACTGTAAATTCAGTCTAAGTGTTTGCTGAAGTTACCCTACCAGAAGGTCTTAATATCCTTCCTAATAGACTGTAGTGGCTTCTTTATGTGTTGTTTATCATGTTGCAATTTGAGACCCATACAGTTGCTACCTGGAGCTCATTCTGAGTGTTTGAAGAGCAGTATTTTCTCAACAGGAATACATTTGGGCTGGATGGCACGGTTCAGAGAGGGCTGAGTAGTGTTGACTTGTTTTTCAATCTCTTGTTACCTGGATTTTGTCTGGGGATTGTTACTGCTTGTTATTCTTGCAGAATGAAAGGTGTGCAAGAGTGTGATGTAGAGGAGAAAAGGAAGAGATTTGCACTGTTTCTGGCTTCCAGAGGCATTGCTGTGTTTGATTGAGCATCTTCAAAACTGTTTAATGTTTTTTTGCAGGCTGTGTGTTGGGTCAGACAGCTGGACCTGGAGAGCAGGACTGCTGAAAAAAAAAAAAAAGTCACTCTGCAAGGGGAGAGTTGGGTTAAACTGTTTCTGATCTGATACAAACAGTAGACCTGAATGCTGGCCTGGAGATGGCTTGGAGGCATCATGGGTCCATGTGTGATGACCTCCCAAGCGTAACTACTGGCAGGCTGCTGAGCCAGCAGCAGTGTCTCTCCTTGTTCAGTTCCAGTGCCAGAAGCAGCCAGGGGTGTATTTCAGGAAGGCCAAAGCATGCCACTGCAAGTCGGTGAGTCTTGTACATGAGCCATTCAAGAGTCTTTTGAATATTGTATCCCCCTGTCTGAGTCCCCAGTACCCTCCCTGGGGGAGTTGGAGGAGAGAACCTAAGAAGTAGGAGAGAGAGAACCGACATGGATATTGCCTGCCTAGAAGGTTGCAAAGATTTTCCTTGCTACCAACAGCACCCTAGTTGTATGGGTGACCAGCTGTGCCTCCCCCTTGCTTGCATGGGAAGAGGAAAAGACAGACAGAGGCTCCCTCCTCTCACCAGTCCTACCAGTAACTGCATCCTTGGTTCTGGAGGGTGCTGTGGTACTGGAGGGCGGTCGTGTCAGTGACAGGATCTTGTGAGAGTGAGCAGCTCCCACTACACTGGGCTGAGCTGGGTCACTGGGGGTGAGCTTGGTAATTACACCTTGGAGGAGCAGCTAAGTTGTTTCACCCCTTGTGTGCATGTAGTAATTAAAAGACCTTGTAATTAATGGAGACCTGGGAGGGAAGTCAGCTGGAATCTGTCAATTTCAGCTGCATTTTGATGGTGAAGACTCATGCAATGAAGAAGCTAGAGTGTAATTTTATAGCTTCTATAGGTCAAAGCTTTACATGAGGCTTTGCAGCTGTATAAGACATGTTCTCCCCATATAACCAGGAAGAGAAAAAGGGAACCCATCAAGTATGCTGAACAGTTCTAGATCTTTCAATTTACCTGTAAATATTTGAGGTTGCCACTTTAGTAATACAAGATGCATTGAATTGGTAAAGGGGGCAGAATCCTTGGTTTAAGTGTAGGTGTATAAATACATATATATGTATGTATATACATACCTGTATTTCCTTGGTAATGAGAAAAGCCTACTATAATAATTAAACCCTGTAACTTCTTCACCTTATTGTTAAGACTGCAATGCAGAGCACTCAGAATTAGCAGACTTGTGGTTAATTGCCTGTGTAGTCTCTTAGGTGATCTCATTTTTTTTTCCCCTCTCATGGAGGAAAATACTGAAAGTTGTGTGGAGCTCAGTGCAACAGTCTCATCTTAGAACATATTCAAGCAGCTTCAGAATCAAGTATGGTGAGGAGAACAATATTGTTCCCAGAAGAGGGTTCATTTTAGGTGACAGGAGACACGGTTGTAGGATCAGTGCTAGTTATTCTCCAGAAGTCTGGTCAAAACCGATAGTGGTATTGTGCTGTCCCTCGTCTTCTACCAATAGTGTCAAGTGTACCCGCTCTGAGACAGAGACATCTG
Organism: Heteronetta atricapilla; assembly: GCA_011075105.1. Lineage (NCBI taxonomy): Eukaryota > Metazoa > Chordata > Aves > Anseriformes > Anatidae > Heteronetta > Heteronetta atricapilla. The sequence goes on from CM021736.1 coordinate 7,414,955, forward strand.
ATGCAGAGCCAAAGTTCATTTCTTTCGCTGTTAGGTTATAGTAAACAAATTGGAAGGAGTTCAGGGTGTGGAAAGAAAATTGAGCAGGGCTTGAAAGATGGAGACATAGCAGAGAATATGGGCCAGGATCCCATAAGCACTTCTGGGAAGCTAATGTGTATCTGCTAAGAACACACAGGTCAAAGAGACCTAAGGGGACAAGAGCCTGAAGTGTGGGCAAGTGTGTATGTGCCCTCACAGGGTATATGTGACAAAGCTAAGGGTGAACTCATACAAATACTTGCAAGGTTTTGTAATCAGACAAAGAAAAGGTGTTTCTTTTTTGTTGTTGTTTGTTTGTTTGTTTGAAGTGAAAAATGATGAAATGAAGAAAAACTAGCTGGAACATCAGGCAAGATACTGATTTGTTTGTGAATTGGAATCACGCAGAAAGTGAAATTCTATTAGGAATACTTAACTGCCAGGTGACCAAGTAGTTTTGCTAGACCTATGCTATCTATCATTAGAAATGTTATGCCAAAAACATCATTTTGCTTATTTTGGTATGTATCAACTTCAACACAAGGCTTTCATCTGTGAATAGGCTGTGAATAGCAGAATCAAATTAGGGAACCTGAAGTATTTATGTGGAGTTTAGCTGCTCTGTGCCTTGTCCAGAAGCCTGTCTGACAAAAACTTGTTGAAGGTTATGGTCTTCAGTACTTACTGAGCAGGAAAAAATGCTGAGGTATTTGAGAAATTATTATAAGTTGTATGGGAAATTCATAAAATGCCATTGTCAGAGGTTGGCAATTTCCTTGTTGGAATTGGTACTGTGCCAGTGAGACTGGCTGTGGTGGTGGGTTTACATCTTCTGTAGGTACTGTAAGTGTGAAAGCTGCTCTTGGGCAGAGGGGTCACATCAGTTGGGTTGCAAGAGACAAAGTGAATGGTAGAATCCTGCTTGTTGATGTACTTAGGTATTACAAAGAAAGCTTCTCAGATTAGATTTTGGGATTTTAAATATGTTTGTTCCCAATGCAAAGCTTTTGTCTCCAGAGCTCCTCTCTGTAGTGAAGCAGAACTGAAAGGCTGCTTACTTGCAGTCCTTCCTTTCATCACAGAACGGTGTGAAACAGACTTCCTCTGTTCTCTCTTCATCCCCCATTACTGTGTTACTGAATAACCATCCTGAATGCTATGCAGTGGGGTGGGAGCTTACACCTTGTCCACCATTTTACTGGAATTCAGTATTTTTGCTCCTTTTCTTTCTGTCTTGTGACAGAGACAAACAAATTCGCAGGTCTGTACGACCTGTAGCTTATTAGTTCAAATTGCTGCTGCTGTTGGGAGTGATTACTAGCCTTGGGAGCAGGCTGTTGAAGAAGTTTGAGAATGCCTGACCCTCCTTGCAGGAGAGGGCACAGTGCGGTTTCTGTTATAATCTTTCCAGGAACCTGCTTCCATAACAATGAACCTAAATTGGTGGATTTCACATCCTTCAGTGCAAATTTGTAAAGTTTGTTCCCTGCATCCAGAAGTCTGCATCAATCAAGAGAATTAATCTGCAATAGGTAAAGAAAACAATTGAAGTGTACTGAGCAGAGACACATGAGGCTCCAAGACAGCGCGAGAAAGTGAGTAGACTTGTCTGTATTTGAGATAATGACCTTGTTAAAATAGGATGTCTCCTCTAGCACTTAGGAAGTGTTATATTGGGAGGCTTTTCTCCCTGTTCTTCACAGACCCTGTAGAGCGAGAACCCAGATGGATCTTAGCCAAGACATGAGTTTCAGGACTTCCATTTGCAGCCAGAGATGTTTGCAGGTTACATCCTGCTTCAGCAGCTGCTCAGGCAGTTTCACAGAGAGATCAGGTGTAAAAATGCATGATGCAGTGGGCAAAAAGCTGGAAAAAAATAAATCAATCTGGTTTTGAAGATCAGACTACTCTGCAGCTTTGGAAGGTTTGGTACCTTTTCTCACATCTAGGAGGCTTAGCGGGGTTAGAGAAGAATGGGCCCCGTGGAAAGAAATGTGAAAGGCAGCTGCCAAATTTTGTTCTTGTATTCCTCCTAGCCCCTTTCATGCTCTAACTGCTCTGCCATTCCTCAGTCCCCTCTCTCCCTCACCATTTGCTCAACTGCTGAATTGTGAGGGGGCACTGAAACATTTCACAGGTAGCTTTCAAAGCTTTTTAAGGATTTTAACTGCTCACTTCCTGCTGTTCTTAATGGAGCCAGGCAAGTAAAACCTGAACTTGAAAAGGTCAAGGGAAGCTAAATTCCAGGTTTGTGGTGTTCCAGGATCATCCCTCTGCACAGTAGGAGCAACTGTGACTGTGTTTAGTACCTGAGCTGTCTACTGAACGTTTCCGTAAGCGCCTCTGGTACTGATATATTTACACAGCCATCATTCACTGTGCTGCTGAGAGTAGCACGTTTGTTGGGTCAGTATTGGCGCAATTGCTGTGGGAAGAGATTACCTGGATAACCCTGTGTCATGCAGACACAGTCTTAGCAACTATTTTTTGGGGGCAATTTTTGATCTCAACTTCTGAAAACTGAAACAGAATATTTATTTGCTTTCAATGTGGTTTTCTGACTAAAAGAAGTCTCAGCCAGAACCAAAGTTAACTGGAGAGAGACACCTCAGCTACTGGATGAATGGCAGAGAGACTGTTTCTTGGTGTAAGCAGGTAGGGAAGCTTCCTAGAGGAAGAACCTTACAGGTTTGACCCATACCTCTTTTGAATTAGAAAAATAATCACCTCTTTTGTCTGTCTGGCTGTGCTGTGCTTAATTCCCCCAAAAGCAGGATGCACTGCGGGCTCATATTGAGCCTGCTGTCAACCAGCAGAATTGAGTAACCTGATTGCAGTAACACTAGAATAGGTCCACAAGGATTTTGCGTGGAAGGATCGAGTAAGAGGTTGATTCACTGAAGACTTTGTATCTTCAAATATTTTAATTTGGTAAGTATTTTTAAAATAGCATTTTAATCCAGAATTTTATGGTAGTTTTCTGCGGAGTATCTCCCAGAGTTGTTGAACAAAAATAGTTTATTTCAGCTACTGCTTTTTGCTGCCTGAGACTTCTGTTACATTGTGATGTATGCCTTGTTTTGCAGTCCTTATTAGACTATTGAAAAAGCTGATAGATGTCCTTTTCAGAGGCTGGTCTCAACATCTTAACTGCAATATGATTAAATTACATCTGTACATGATCCAGGCAGTCTGCAAAGTGCTACTAAATGTAGGATTTTCCCTGTGCTTGACAACATAAATCACTTCATATTTGTGTGTGATTCAGCAGTGGTCAGTTCTGTTTTGACAGTCCAGGTCTTGAAACTGATGCTGTAGGACCTTCTCATCACTGAAAGGTATAGGCTGGTTTCCTTTCGGATTTTGAATACTTGGGTACTTCGAGTGATGTCTGCCTTTGATGTCATTATTGCTGTCAGTCCTGGGATGAAAAACAAGCGCTAGAAACTTCTGTCTTACTTGATGGTATAGTTTTGTGTACTCAGTTCACTCTGCTTGTGGACAGAATTAAGGCATTGGATCCTCTCAAAGTTTGCTGCCTGTGTGCAAACTCAGGGCAAACACGGACTTCCCCTCCCCGTGAAAAGTGCAGCCATGGAGGTGGAAGCTGCAGCAACGTTGCTCACTGGAATACTCTCTAAGAGAGGTATCGAGACAACGGGAAAGCAATTGATCAAATTGATCAAGTTAGGACAACGATGGGGATATTTTAGAGAGACGACCCTGCTGTTCTCTGTTACGGAATGGCAAGAATTTGGGAATACCATGTGGGAAAAGACTATAACGGGAGATTCAAAAGATGAAAAGGAGGTGAAAACTGTCCGCGAGTTGTGGCGTACAGTATTAGAGACGTTAAAAACCGTGATGGCAGGAAAGGAAGTAGCCTGTGCTGCTGCTCAAATGTTAATCCCGGGGATGGCCCCTATAAACTCTGGGGACTCTGAAAGAAAACCAAGGACTCTTGTGCGTATCTTTTGGGCTCCCTGCGGTTAAAGGAATGACCACGGTTCCATGCTCGACGGTCTCGGAACTCCTATCGCGCGTTGACGGTGATGGGCCGGGTAACGGGCCGCCCCCACGTTATGCAGAGTCCCGCCGGACCTACCATCGAGCGCGGAAAAAGCGGAAGTTGACGGGGCTAGGCCAGAGCAGAGATCTGAGCCGCTCGCGGAAGCAACACCCCAGGATGCCCAGGGGGGATGTCCTGCACTGCCCACAGGCGAGGTAGGAGAGGTGTGCCGACCTCCGCCCTCGGCTCCTTCTCCCCCCCACGAGTTGAGCGCACTGTGTAGCCCGGCGGTGCAGGCGGCGCAGCCCCGCCGGCCGCTCGCCCTGCCCGGCCCTCGGCCCCCCCTTCCCCGGTCCCCCGGGCCGGCCCCGCCTCAGCACGCCACCCCCTCTGCGGGCGCTGTCGCCGGCAGCTCGGCCAAGGATGTGGGTGGATCCCCTGAAAAGCCAGCCACAGACCTCAGCAGTGAGCACAAGAAGCTCAATGAATCCCAGCAGCTGAAAAAAGTTTTCAAAGAATATGGTGCTGTAGGGGTTTCATTCCACGTTGAAATTTCATTAGTATCTCTAGGAATCTTCTACCTGGCTGTATCAAGTGGTGTGGACATGACTGCAGTTCTCTTCAAACTTGGTTTCAGTGAGTCATTGCTGCAGTCTAAAGGAGTTGCTGGTACAGGCACATTTGAGTTGGCATATGCTATTCACAAATTGTTTGTTCCAGTACAAATCAGCATTACTATAGTTTCTGTGCCATTTATTGTCTGATACTGCTGGAAGATTGGTTTCTTCAAACCCCAGATAACTACCCCAGATAACTACCAGATCTACCCCAGATAACTCCATGATGACTTCTTATGGTTTTTACTCGGGGAAAAAAAAAAGGGGGGGGGGGGGGGGGGGGGAAAAAAAAAAAAAAAAGGGGAAAAAAAAGAAAAAGGCAAAAAAACCTAGTACCTTTGAATATTGTATTGGACTCGCAATATGCTGTAGGTGTTGCTCAGCGCATTGAGAGGGCACATTTGAGACATATCCCAAAGGAAAACCTCTTTCAAAAATTTAAAGAGCTGTTATTTTTGGTAGAGCAGCGAGTGCACCTGTATTGTATTATTCACATGCAGAGCCACACTAACACATTGCACCTTGAAAACACTGCTAACTAAAAGGGGGAGACACCTAGGAAACACCACAGAACAGGTTGGGAAAGGCACTTTATGTAATGAATCAGCTAGCATTACCCTTTCCTCACAAAGAGGTACCACCCATAGTAAAACATTACAAAAGCATGAATTCCACACTGTCATGGGTGCCACAATCAGAGCAGGTCTTAGTGGTGGTAAAAAATTTAAATACAGGTCTTTGGGAGGGACCCCAACCTCTACTAACTTGGGGTCAAGGGTATGCTTGTTTCTCCGCAGGTCACAGATCAAGATGGGTACCAGCAAGGGGGTAAGGCCATGGTTGGCCTCCTCCACTGTCATCTGTTATTGCCAGACCTGGGTCTCCATCCAACCATGCTGCAACATCTGGGTCACCCTCGCCAACGTGACAGTACAAGAAGTGATGTGCCTGTCCCTGGCTAGTGCTAACGACCCATTTACGACATGTCTGGTGGGGCTCCCACCAGATAACAAAGACTGGACTGTTTACTTGCTGTGAGTGCCCCTAGAGCCACAGGAATTAGATATCCTGGGAAGTGTAACAGCCACACCATGTGTAAGGTTCAATTACATGGGCAAAAACCAAACCATGAAACAAATTGTCAATGCCACACTTGCTCCTTATCGCAATGCATCTTTTTGGTGTAATTATACAAAACTAGAATAGCATCATTTCTTGCGCCTGGAGCCACTCTGCTCGGCTGTGGGATCGACTGTGGAATGGACGCCCCTAGGTGCACCCCGAGCATTTTCCTCGGAGGGGTCTCCACTCTCAGCCGCTCACCACGGGAGTAGACAAGGACCTCCTGAAGCCGCAGACAAATTATTTTAAGTGATATTTTCTTGTGGTATGAATGAAAAGTGCAAGAGGCCTCTTTGCGTGATTGTGCTGTGTGAGTGAGAAGCAGCATCGCTGCGAAGCACTATCCTATTTTTACCCTGTTGCTTATAGTGCCTTGCTTATTGCAATGTTTGCAGTGTTAAAGGTAGTAGACCAGGCCTGGGTTGCTCAAAAACAAAAAGGGAGAATTGTGGAGCTATGTTTAAATGAGAAGGGGCATGATTTAATTACAATGAGCAACTGAGGCCTTGAAGTACTGTGAAGATAATGTAGCCCCAGGGCTGATAACCTTGAGTGATGTTACAACTAAAATATGCGGAACTATGTTCGGGAGGAGAGACGACACCGTTGTACCAATTATATTAGTGCTAGAGACATGTGCATAGAGAAGCTAGACCAATTATAAGTTGTTGTCTGTGCATGCTGTAGGGGTAGCATATATATACCTTGCTAGAACACTCATTAAAGGAGAACGATTATACTCGCATCGAGGTTGCGTCGTTACTCCAGGTCACTCCCATTCCAACAGATGGATGCATGGATCTACTTCCTCTTTTCCAGAGGTTATTTTGCTAGTCCTCAACCTGTGCTCTCTGTTTTGTTTAGTTCTGGAATCTAAACCAAGCACCTTATGCCTTGGATCCAGCTGAGGGAAAGCCTTAACAGCACTTTGGACCATTCCCTGGAGTTTAAATCTAGCTGGGGAGTGGCTGCCTCAGAGGATCAGTACTGAAATCACCAAATTTGTCAACTTTAGATTACTGTCATAATGAATAAAGGGTTAAAACAACTAGGAATCGCAGATGGTCCTAAATGAGTGGGATGCTTAGGCAGGATGTGCAGAACACCAGATAAAAAGAAGAAGCATTGTCCTTGAGATGCCAGAATAGGCCATAAAACTAGAGATAGCAGGAATACCAGCCGTGAAACCAGCACAAACAGGATCTGTGGGCGAGCAGGTGTCCAAAAGTGTCCACTCAGCAGAAAATTGGACTAAAGGTGAAAAATACATTGGGAGGAAGACTCGCAGCCTTCCTCCTTGGGACCACCGCCCACCCTTTGACGACCACTACTCAAGGACTAAAAACAGATCTGCGCAAGCGTAAAGCATTAAGAGACTAATTAGCATGAAAAGCGAGGGTAGGCGGGATAGGTAATAAATATGTATAGGTGCTCATGAAATATTAATTGCTTCACTGTATAAGTTTGGCACAACTTTTTACCCTGGTATGCACGATAGGTGGAATGATCCCCCATGCATCCAGCGCTGCTAATAAAGAATATACCACTTGAAGAAAATTGGAACGTTGTTCTTTGAATCAATAAGAAGTGATAAAGCACCCAGCCTGGATCAGGAATGACTCTACGTTGTATGAGGCCTGGGTCTGTCTGCTGCTTTGACCTATGGCCTGAGCCAATGCTTTAATGGCCAGTTATTTGCAGTTTAATTCTGTTTTTCTGATCTGTGCAAATGCTGCCTAATGCACAGTTTCTCTCCCTCTTTAGTATTTATGCAGCCGTGATGAACAGTGTCCTTAGTGCCAAGTTAATGAATTGATGTTAATGAGTACTCATTGTCCACAGATGCCCACGCTTGAACAGCAGGTGGAACGAAGTCACTTAACATCCCAGTGGCCACAGGGGGTACCAGCGAGTTCTGCTTGCCTACAGCTTTTTGTTAGAAACTTCCCCAAGTACTCTTCCCTTGCCTTGAACTGACACATCAGCATTCCTTTGTTTCTTTCTTGAAACAGCTTTCGCCTCATGTATGCTGTTAAAGCAATGAGCATCTAACACATATCCAGCAGCAGCCACTGGTTTGCTCTGGGTTCCCTTTGGCTGTGGTGCTGCTCCGTTCCCCAGAGTAACCTTGTTTCTAGCCACTGTCTGATGATCTGCTACAAGGGAGATCCGAGTTGGCTGGCGTGTGCTGAGTTAACGTTACTTTCGTGGTTTTGGAAATGGGACAGCATGGCAGATACTGCCAAGGAAGGTGAGAAGTCTGCACCCAAAGCTATTTCTAAAGGATTAGAGAGAGCCCCAACTTGACATGGGCATGTGGGACTGATAGTTTAGGTGTAGCAACAGGACAATTTTAAACTAAGAGAGGGTAGATTTAGATAAGTTATAAGGAAGAACTTATTTACTCAGAAGGTGGTGAGGCCCTCGCACAGGCTGCCCAGAGAAGCTGTGGATACCCCATCCCTGGAGGTGTTCAAGGCCAGGCTGGATGTGGCTTTGGCCACCCTGGGCTGGTGGAGGTGTCCCTGCCCAGAGATGGGCTTTAAGGTCCCTTCCAACCCAAACTGTTCTATGTAGAATGAGAACAGTGTGGCAGGGAGAGCCCTTAGTATGTTTCAAATGATCTTGTACAGCCTAACAGGTTATACAGAAAGGCAGTTTGGAGGAGTTGAAAAAGTACAGTATATAAACCAGAGAGCACTCTGTTTCTGGGTAATGGGAAACACTGTTCGCAGTCCTTGCCTAATGCTTTGCATGAAGATTTAACACACCTGTCTGTGGTGCTCAGGCTAACAGTGATAACACCGCTTTAGTACTTGTCTCTCCCTGTTTTTAGTAGTGAGTGCTTGTGGAGTAAGGGGTTGTTTTCCTGTACAGAAAACAACACTTTTTCAAACAACGAGTAATTGTTTAGAGCTCTGGATGCCTGTTTAGAAAAAGTTAAATCTCTCTGGATTTTGTTTTGAGAGATTTCACTTTGTGTGCTTTTCTGTCCGAACAGCTTTCCTGAGCTGGGCTTGAAGTTTGAACATTCACGATCCAGCCCCACTGACTTACAAGGAGAGAACCCTTCGGTGGATCAATTGACTAGGTTTAAAATAAATAATAATAAAAAATTTGCAAAACTTTTGCTCTCCTTACTGAGCTGCATTAGCAGTTATCTGAATACTTCTGCAGTTTTTGCCTCATCTTCCATGATCTTTGCAAACCAGCTTAGAGGAGACTTCACAGAGGCAGTTAAGAAGTGCCTTGTAAATGGAAGCATGTAGTCAAGGCTGTCTCAGTGTGTTCACTTTTAATTTCCTTTACTTTTGGGGAAAAAGAATGGAGCTAAGCAGCAGCAGTGATGGAAGTGAACGCTTCTAAGTGAAAAGCAGTTATAGTGAAGACCAGTGTTTAAAGGTAGAAGGACAGTGGGACTTGACTACCTCTTAAATCCCAGAGGGTTTTTTACGTCTTTTAGAATTTATTGATTGCCAAGAAGCAGCCTCTGAGCTGAGTGGATTTTTTTTCCTCTTTAATTTTCAGGCTGTTATTTATTACTGCTGTAACAAAGACTGTGAGAACAGCTGATGCACACATCATGCCATTCTAGCGAAGCCAGAAGAGGTCTGTATTACTCTGTTCTTCTACACATTTTTGTACTACAGAGACTGTTTAAAGCTGGGCATATCCATGTCTGTGTTTTCTCATTTAATGCTTAGTGAGGTTACTAATTATGAAGTCACAGTGGTTTTTCAGTGTAAGGGAGGTAATATATTATTGGTGCTCTTCAGCTAGCAGTTAGAGCAGAAGTTCTCTGCTAAGCCATCATGAGGACAGCACAGACCAAGGGCTTGACTATGTGCACTATGGAAGAGATGCACCAGAGGTGAGACTCTGGTGCGGTGGCATTACACCCTGAAGATGGAAGTGGCAATATGGTTGCTTATGGTCTATCTTACTGTGTACTCAGCTCAGAGCCATTTTTTTTTTTCTTTATAAGAAGCTGAGGCTCTGCTATCTCGGCGCTGGAGTGCCTTATGAAAATCTTTACATATGAAAAGGCTGTGAGATATACTCCATAAAGAGTGAGCAAGGGCTCGGGACAGATCCCACGCTCTGTTGGATCATTATTTCTGAGAGGAAAGTTGTAGTATCTGCCCATAGTTTCCATCAGGCTGGTTGTGGGTTGGAGCCAGAGAGCCTGGAGAAGCTGCATTTCTTCAGTCCTGGGAAGGCGGTGAGAAGATTGTGTTACTATCTAATGACAGGGAATGTGCAGAAAGGACAGAGGAAGCCTCCTCCTGGAGGTGATCAGTGGCAGGATGAGGTGCATCAGAGATGAATTGCAACAATGGGAATTCTCATTAGGTATTAGGAAAAAAAAAAAAAAAAGATTATAAGGGTGGTGAAACATTGGAACAAGTTTCCCCGAGAGCACACTCAGCTGAGAAACCTTCCAGGATGTGGCACTGAGTGGGAGGTTGTACCAGAGGAGCTCTAGATTCCTCCCAAACTGTTTTTTTTTCTATTTTTTTTTTTTTAAGTGTGTTTTACAAACCAGCTCCACGTTGATGGTTGGTTCCTTTTTGCCTTTTGGAGAACAAGAGCCAGCATGAAAAGTACAGTTGATGAAAAACTGATATCTCTACTGAAGCCTGCTTCTGCCTTATGAACAGTGCTGAGGAAACAGCTATCGCAGAGCAGGAGACACGCTGCATGAGCAGGTTCCAACTGTTCATCGTGTAAATATTTTAGTGGCAATGCAGTGATTGGTGATGTAAATCAAAGGACTCCTTGAAACACAGGAAATAAGTCACACAATACTTTTAGCCCATATCAGCAAGAGACAATCCCCTGTAGAGTTAAACACATCCACATAGTTAAACACAGCTCTGTAGCAGCCCCCACAGCATTAACTACAACACTGTGCTGCCTGTATCTTAATTGTGTTTTACACTGAAAGTTCAGAAGGAGGGTGGTTTCTCTGACATTTGCAGATATGCAGTAAAACATGTCAAGACTGTCATGGAAACCATACAAAAAGGAAATTGCAGCATGGAAACAAAGTCTCTCTCTCATCCTTTCTGAATATATTGAAATGAACTTTGATTTAGTTGGGCTGATTATAACAGGCAATGCAGAGTGACATGGGTTAGTTAACCTCTCTTTTTCCATAGTGCTCCCTGAGGCAGGGTAAAGGTTTGTCTTTGGGTTCCTGTTTACAAATTAGTTTCATATGGCCATATTTCATATGGCTATAGATAAGGTAACACAGACATTGTCCATCTGAACACTTCCTCAGTACCAGATGATAGTTGTGCTCATGGGGATAGAGGAAGCTGGGCTGGATCTGAGTCAGAAAGCAGTAAGAAGAGTTAAGGTGATGTTACCAAATCTGACAGAAAAATGTGAAAACAAAACAAGCAGGAAAACAAAATAAAACAACAAAACTGCTAACGCCAAACCACAGCCTGAATCCTTGAAAACAAAGGGCTGTATTAGTTGTGGACATCTTGTCTGCTGGGATTTCATTTTGGACATGTGGGTATGGGTGGTATAATGGATTTCTGAGGCAGAAACCATAACTTTAATGCTGTTTCTATTGCTAATTCCCAATTTAAATCACCCAGCACTAAGCGTTACCAGCTGCAGATGACTGTTGACTTCCAGTCTGTTAACAAAATGATATAATGTCCCAGACCTGAAATAAAATATCCATTGGAGCTTGTCAGCTTGGGTTAAACAGCTAAGGCTGGATAATTCTGAAGGCTCCCCGCTGTTGTGCAGCAGCTGGGACAGGACCCAAGGTCCTCAGCTTCTGAATTAGCTGTGCTGCAAGGGAGGTGGAGGAATTGCCCTGCAACTGTATGCCTGGCAGGGTCTGTTTGGCAGTGCCTGCCTCTCATTGCTCTGAGGACTGACAGCAGGGTCAAAGCAGCCAAAAGGAGAGTTCCCTGGGTGGTTGTTCTTGTTTGCAAGAAAGCACAGACTAGCCATAATAAGTCTTTTCTTAAATGCTGCCCCTCCAATGTTTTCAAGATGTTTACTTACTAATTTTGGCTTACAATGCATAAGAAGCAGTATTGTCTTCCAGAGAGAAATGGCTACTAGATGAGAACTCTTCATGTATTTACCACTTGCTTTAGATTTGTGCTTTGTTTACTGGCAGTGTTGGGATATATTACTTGGTGATAATTTTGTGCCTTGAAATAAGGATGAGATGAATCCTGTGTGGGTAGGAGTTGTTTTAAAGACTTTGTGTTCTGCTACTGTACTATAGCTTTCATTATTAATGGTATTCCCTTCCACATGGTGTATCTTTGAAAAACAGGCAATACTAGTGGCATCTGTGTTGTATTGGGATGCTCTGGCTTAGACCCTGGCTGTTAAGTTCCTGAAAACACCCTTACTTCTGATTTGAACTAAAGTTAATATTAAGTGGAGTTGATGACAATTTTTCACTCTTCCATATTTATTTAGATTTTCATGTGGAAATGGGATGGGTAACTGATCTCACTGTAGTAGCATTTGCTTCATGTGCTCCCTGAGCATTTTTGTCCAAATACGTGGATGAAATAATTGTATTTTAGACTTTATCAAACTATGATTTTTTATCAATTTTCTCAGCACTCAGTCTCACACTGCTCAGTATTGTTATTTCTTCATCCCTTTTTATAATGCCACCTAATGTTGTCTGACAACAGCATTTATCTTCAAGCATCCTGCTTTCGTCCCATCATTGTACTGATAGGTTCAACCCATGTTCTTTCTGCTATTATTAATGACAGGGTTCCGTTTGTGGAACTGCTGTGGATGCTGGAAGAAATGAGTGTGAAAAATGGCAGAATAGATGGTCCTGGCTACATGTGCTGAGATGAGCTCAAATTACTTCTGTAGCTCTCAGGATCAGGACTGAATAGAAAAGAAAAGAAGGAAAAAGGCTCGTGCATGTGTGTGGGTAGGTGTGAGGGTAGGCAGGAATCCGGAGATAACAAACATATCTGCAGACTGAACGTGGTCAGACTTTGTTTCTAGATATACCTAGTTTGGTCTTTGCCTCAGGGAGTTATGGAAGAGAGAATTCTTGTTACCTGAGAGGATTTATTTTTGTATTAATTTTATCACTTACCATAAGAATAACATAGCTAGAGACAGCATACGTGATACAGGCTACCTGTGAATGAATAACTAACTAGCAGAAGTATGTGGGTTGTGCTCTTACAAAGCTCGTTGAATTTAAGATCAGGATAGGAGCAAATTCACAACAGTTTTGGCACTATAGCTGTCTGTCTCCTTGTCAGCAGAATTCCCTCGTCTTACTCTGGCCATTCCTCTGTTGTGTCTCTGCAAACATGCCTCTACTGGGGACAAGAGAAATCTTGTGTATACATGAAAGATTTTGTTTTACATTTGCACTGGCCTTTCTGTATGGAATTCTCCCCTCCCTCTGCTCTGGGAGGGAATAATTCCATTCTCTTCTTCCTTTCTTTATAGTTGTGTCTTCTGAAAAGCATTTTGCAATGCTATATAGAAGAATGCTACATAAATTTAAATGCTATTGTATTGTCTCAGTCTATTGTTTGTCTTGCAGCTCAAGCCAGGTTATATTCTTGCTAGGAACAAGGCAATTACATGAGAATCTAGTGCTGACTGTTCAGTGTTATTTTTTATTACAGGCAAAGTAATAGACTCAACCTTCTGCCAAATGCCCTTTTCTTTCTTTACCACACCCTTCTTACCTTCTTCTGTTTGAATAAGATTAGTGAAGTATAGAGAATGTTTAATTAAGTTTAATTGCATGACAGCTTAAAAGTGGGAAGTTGATTACTCATTTAATTATTGTGCAGCTTCATGCTTAAAGTGTGTATATAATTGCTCTTTTTATAAGGACGCTCAACTTTGCAAGCTTGCATGAATTTATAACAGCCTCATACCTTTTGATATTGTTTAAAGTAAAACAAGTAAAGCAAGAGCCATCTATAAAACAAGAGAAGCACATTTTGTTAGCTCAGCCATTCTCCCCCTTCTCTGCTCAGTTTTGATGGTGCCATCCTCCCTTCATCACGTTTCTGTACTGGGAAGGACTTTAACATTAATCATATTTAAACACATTACCCACTATCTCTTATGTATTTTTCATTAACAGTTGTAGAACACATTGAGAACTTGGGATTGCAGACATGCAAGTGTAAATTATTATTTCCTACACTGTCTTCATTAATTATTTCTACGGTGGCAGCCTGATAGATCATTGCATGTGATTGTTTGAAACAGGCAAAGGTTAAGTGACTCTCAGGTAGTAGTGCTGGTCAAAGGAGAGGAGTTTTCCAGTGCACATAAGAGCTCTCAGAGGTTTCTAAACAAGTGCCTTTCTTTGCAACAATCCATTTCTCTTCTCCCTTTACTAGTACTAGCAGTAAGGCTGAGATGCTGAGTTCTGACAAGCTAGTGGAGGAGAACCAGCTAGTCAAACACAGTGACATTTGTAATTGCAAGGGGATTCAAAGTCTGAGGTAGTTGCAGGCTCTATATGTTTTTTTTTTGTTTTTTTTTTTTTTTGTTTGTTTGTTTAAATAGCAAACATTACAAGAAAATCCATTGCACAAAGTCCCTCTGTAGTCACTGGGCAAGCAAATGAATTTCTCCAACTCTGTCCAGGTTACTATCAAGTTAATTTTGGTACTGATGAGTTCTCTTACCTTTCCCAAGTGAGAGGGAGTGGGTGTGCATGTGGAGGGGATTCATTATGGCAAGTTAGTACTTTTATTTGGTGACCCTGATGTGGCACACCTATGTAAAGTCAAGGCAAGTTCTGTGTGACCTCCCTGCTAGAAAGGTAAAGAACTCAAGCTGCTTAAGTCCAGAAGACTGTGTATATCTGCCTTTGGGCTTCCCCGCAGTCTGCGGTTATCCTAGTTACTGCCTGTATGTCTCCAGACACTTTTCGTCCTTGTGTGAGTGAGAAGATCCTGAGTAATATCTTCCTGGGGTTGCCCAGACCCCTGTGTGGGATTTCTCTCCTGTACAGGGGCGATTGTTCCTTGTCATTGTGAGCTGCTTTCAGCCTTCCCTGGCTCTTGGTATCTGTATCCGTGTGTCCTTTCCATGTCTCCTCAGCCTTGAGTGTACTCCCAGAACTTCTTGACCTTTCTAAGTCAGTCCTCAAAGGAGATGATTTGGCTGTTCAGTAACCCTTTAGGGACTGCTGCCATTCGGACAATATGCTTTCCATTGGGGATTCTGTGGCTGTTAAGGAAACTTTTTTTCAGTAGAATAAGGTTTAGTGATAGGACACTAAGCACATTTATGGCCAGTGCACTGGAATAAGACAACTTTAGTTTAAATGTATGTTTTTTTTTGTTGTTGTTGTTTTTTGTTTTTTTGCCTATTGTTTTTAATACTGTCAGTGGGTAAAAATACATGCTGCTTCCACAGAGGAAAACAAGAGAGAGCTAAGCTTCATGTTTTGATAGTTCAGTCTTCGTTGGTTACTTGAAAGACCCATGGCTACCTGTGAGAAATAATTCTTACAGATGAGTTTCCTAGGGAGGGTGGAAAGGTGAGGTATGGAGGTTGATGATCTTAGAAAGTTTCTTGGCATTGTCTGGAAAAGATGCTAAGAAACTGGTGTTAAAAATGGGATGGAGGAAGAGGGTTCTGAACTCAGCAGGATTCCTGCTTCTGCAGAGAAGGGAAATTGCTGCATTGCCAGCCTCTGGTGAGCTCCTGGGAGAAGGGTTCTTGATAATGCAGCTCTATTTAAGCACTAGCTACTGACACCAGGATGATAATAGCCAGTTCTGTGCTTCCTGCAAGTCAGCATCTCCCAGCTTATGATGTGGTTCCACAGAGCAAAAGCTCTGTGGAGGCAAAGCTGCTCTATGTAATGAAACAAGTATACTGTCTTCTTTAAGGCAGTAGTCTGAATGTAAAGGTAGAGTCTAGCAAAGCATGATGTTTACTGCCTTCTACTGCTGTTTAATCAGTATTACACTTTTTAAAAAGAGAAACTGCAAGGAGGAGTAGACAGGAGTAGGTTGGTCAGACTTGGCTGTGGCAGAAGAAATTTTAGACTGTTTTTAATCACCTGCAAGAAAGCATAGCCACAGGGTGAGCAGATCTGGGAACAAGAGAAGTTGTGCTTAAGTGATGTTAAGGTAACAATATATATCAGGCCGAATTGACAGAAATTAGCAAAGTATGTCTGCTGACATTATGACCAATTATCCTTATACGAAGACTGCTTTGAGAATAATGGCCTCCTTATTTGATTTGATTGAGACGAGTTTGATTTTCTTTTATAATCTGCCAACTGAGCTTTCTCAGCTGATTTGGTTGTTGATTTGGAAAAGCAGATGATGAAGTGCTGATTTCATTAGCTGTGTGTTGGGCATTCATAATCTCTGGAAAGTTCTGTCGGCTGTCCAGTGGCTGTAATTCTGTGCCTAATAAGGGCTGATGCAGCATCACTGCAAAAACAAAGGTGAAGAGCAGTAGCTGGGAACGTGCTTGAATGTTTTGCTGAATAAAGGCCTGACTTCTCAGCTTACTAGTTTGAACAATTTTTTATTATTTATTTTTTTCCAGACAAAAACAATTACAAATTTTCTTAGCTGGTGTTCTGCAGATTACAATAAAGTCAGAATGTCAGTAAAGTCAATAAGGATGTTACGCTCCA
The DNA here is from genome assembly GCA_011075105.1 of Heteronetta atricapilla. NCBI lineage: Eukaryota > Metazoa > Chordata > Aves > Anseriformes > Anatidae > Heteronetta > Heteronetta atricapilla. Next base: position 7,431,387 of record CM021736.1, read on the forward strand.
GAGATGCTTTTTGATCAGAAGTTCTGTTGGCAATTGTTTTTGCATAAAACATGCTAATCTTGTGAGCTTTTTGTCCTCATTCACTCTTCTTGCATTCAGCATGAACAAATGCTCTTTTGCTTACCTCAGTCTAAGTAGCAACAGGGCAACGTTGCCACAACAGCAACGTTGCCCTTTGGGAGGCACCACGCTGACAGCTGTTGAACTGGGAGTTTCCCTGCCAGTATGCAGCAGAGTTGGGAGGCTGTGTTTGACAGAGTTAGCATGCTTGTGGCTGTTTGCTTCCAAAGCCTGCAGCGTTCTGCACCCAGCAAAGACAAAATGGAAATGAGACTGGAGAAAAGATGTTTTGAAACAAGTTCTTTTTAGGTTATTTTTCCAGGTTATTTTACCATAACCTAGAAATGTTTCCGCTGAATGTCTCTCTTGCATTGATTTTGTGGAGAGATGTTGTGCTATGTCAAAATTAGGGAAATCATGCATCTCTGCAGCAGTAGCACCATTAGCCTGGAAGTGCAATGAAACTGTACTGCGTCACTGTAAAAACGGCTGTGCTGACATCATCCTTGGTAGTTTGAAATCTGATTGTGGCATGCTGAAGTGGTCTAGTGATCTAGTTGGTACAGAACCTGAACATGCAGTTGCACCATATCATAGATACTTGAGACATTCTCACTCCTTCTAGCCACAGAATGAGTAGAAGGTGTAGAGCTGTTGCAGAAGTTATGAATCTGCTGAGGACAAGAAGTGAGAATGGGAGGCTTGTGAAAGTTCAGCCAGGACTTTGTTTCCATTTCAAAAGCTAATGTACCAGGAATGTTTTTGAATAAAGTGCTTAGCAAACTGTGGGAATTCTCAATAACTAACTAAATAAAAATACTTCCTTGCTTGTTTGTTTATGCACAGGGTGTGCCTCGAGCTCAGGTGATGATGCTTTCCTTCCCTGGCAGAGGAATGGCATGTTCCAGCATGCCCCCCGTCAGTCTGCCATGCTTCTATTGAAAGAAATCCTCTCTTCTCAGAAAAGTAGAAGATACTGTATCTGGTCCTTCACAGAGCCTCCTTACCACTTCTCCAAGGGCTGTTGCTTGAGGAGTAAGCATCGAGAACACGCTTCCTCTAGCACAGAGTAAATACGTAAGGCGAGTTTTGTACAGCTAGTAGTTTGCACTGGGGAACACTCAATCACAGCGGCGTACAGCAGTGCAATGCAGTGATGAGGGTATTTCTGACAGGATTATGAGAATGTTGGCATATCTAATGCCAACAGTAATGCCAATCTTTTGTGACGAACTGGTCGGAAAACAACCTCTCTATGCAGTCTGACAGCCAGACATCACCTGTAGCTGATCTCTCTTCATCTTTTTGCAGGACACTGGGAGGGACAGACAGACAAAATAAGAAATACATTGTAACAGAGCAGGTATGGCCCTCCTTAGGATGCAGAAGTCTTTAGGATCCAGTCTGTTCTGAATGTCTTTTTGCCTGGTGCTTTAATTTTCCTGTGCCAGCCCCAGTGCCCCAAAACCTGCATCCATAGCTTCAAAACATCTAGAGTCACTTCTGCCAGGCAAAATCTACACTAGAACCATTTACCATATGTAGCACTATCCCAGGGAAGTGTATTGATTAATTCCTGTGCAGGGATTATTAACTGATTAAGTCTCCATATATTACTTAGGAAGTTTAACTTTTAGAAAACTGAAGACATTTGTGGAGCTTTCATTATCTGTATTTCTTCCTAAAACATTTGGTGCAGATACTAACAAACTTTTTGCATATACCCATCTGGATAAAGGAAGCGAATTTACTTGGGATAGGAGGATATCAGTGTTTCATCTCATACAGAAATTTATTTATTTATTTAATGTTATTTTTAAAACAATGTGAGAAAAGGATGGATATTTCTTTTTGGAGTCAGAATTAGAACAAGGAATGAAGAACCATCCCATGACCTCATGCACTGCTGCTCTGTTTAGTGCCATGACCTATACGTCAGAACAAAAGAGTATGGGGGTGTGTGAGGGAAACAGCATAACATGGCTTGTGAAGTCAATGGGTTCAGGTTGTGAAATGTGCTTTTCCAGGCTGTTGCAATGGATTAATCAAAAAATAAGTGAGGTCTGGCCTCGAGTATATATGAGCTCAACTGCAGTGTGTATAAATAATTGGGATCTTATTGTCTAGTTATGCCTAAAGGATAAACGTTGTTCTGGTGTGGTCATTGGCATATGCAATCTAATTAAAGGTAGGCTTATTAAACTGAGATGGTGCTAACATTGCCTTTATCTAGGACCAAAGTAGCTCTGGATCTCCTGAAGTGACTTGCATGCTACTAGGTCCACATGTTTTGATCTCTAGAGCTTTTTGAGCCCTTTACTTTGACTTTAATGACAGCTAAACCATTCTGCTGGGTGAATTCTCATTGGTTTTGCAGTTGCAGTGAACACTGCTAGAAATATGTCTGTGACTGCCCTGGCCTCCCAGTGTTGTTGTTTGTCAGAGTAAGCCGATATCCCCACCACTGGTGGGCTCCAGGAATTTTACTGTGAAGTGGGGAGTAGGGCCACAGGGAGCACTCCTTGTGGGGGACTGGCCAAGAAGAGGCTGACAGAGGCTGCTGTGCAGTATGAGCAATAGAAGAGCAAAGGTGATTTGTAGAGAGAAAGAGAGGGAAAGCAAGATTTTCAAAGGGCAAGTACTTACGAAGATTAAATGTTACAGAGTGAGATCTGCAACTGGTAAACAGGAAAATGCCAGGTTGATATTTCTGATGTGAATGTATCTGCAGACTAGTAGTAATTAAAGCTGGGCTTAGTCTGCTTGGGGCTTTTTTTTTTTTTTCCCTCTGTGTTCACATGCTTACTCATTAGTGTTAAGAATCTAGTATATGAATGTCATTTAAAAATGTCTATTTTTTTTCTCCTGTAAGTTTTCCTAGTGAGATTATGGATGAAGCTGTGTTATCCCCATTGCTCCAGTGTGTGTTCCTCTGTATGTTATGGTACTTCTTTTTAACTGTCTTTCATTTATAATCACATGCTTATGTTCAATATTGTTTAAACTTACCCACATGAACCACACTGATGTCGCTATCATCAGTTAGTGATGTTTATACAAGCTGTGTATGGATTAGGTAACTGTAGATCAAATTTTCTTTTCTGTAGACCTGATTTGGATCAGTTTTTTTATTTTTATTTTTATTTTTATTTTGTCCCTTCTGCTTCCCACATTTCTTTTCTTCTTCTTCCAAGAATATTTGCTTTGAAAAAGAGCATGTTGGTGTCTAGAAGATGCTGTTTTTATGCAAGATGGTTTGCAGTTGGGAACACAGAATGCATGTAGTTGCATGTTTTTTTTAATATAGTTTTTTATAATAGGGTTTTTAATATATATATATATATATATATATATATATTTAATAGGGCTTTGAGCTGCAGGATTTCATTGGGTAGCATAAGGGTCAATCTATCTCTTAGACCGGGCCCCTTGTGTCGTTATAACTGAGACTGTCTGTCTGTCCCCAGCCCTGCTGCCTCCCTGCCCCAAGGATGAGGATATGACTCAGCTAACATGGACACAACTTGTTGGCATATCCAGAACAAGCAATCAGCAGTTGATTGTATTAGCATAGTATTGCTTATGTATGCATTCTAACACCATCGAGCAGTTTTCCCAGGTATGTTCTATAATAACAAAACACAAAGTGCGGCTTTCATATAACAAAATGTAAAGCAATGAACAAGAAGAAAGAAATAGAGGAAGAAGATGAGAAAAGAGAAATACGGAAGGAGGAAAAAATTGTCTTGGTAGTAGTATGGCTTTGCTCAGAATAGTAAACCCTTTTGGAATGGCTTCCTGAAGTGACAGCCATTCATGCAGCAGAGGCATAGGATTTCTGAGTCACGGCTGCAATTCACGAGAACAGAGAGAAGACCAAACTCTATAAAACACATCTGATGTTTTCATTGTGCAAGTGGCTTTGAGGAATGTTTTAGGATGACACCCTTGGTGACTGGTGCTCTGCCTACTCATCCATTAGCAGCAGTGAGTCTGGTGGTGGTTTCCTGTATCAATTGTTTCCCATTTTGCTTTTAGAGAAATTTAGATTTAGGATTTTCATTTGCTTAATCGAAGTTCTTACATAGTTTAGAAAGAGAACTCCACTGGTTTATCTCTCATGCCAAACCTTACATGCAAATCTATTGTTACCAGATGGTTCGATTCCACTTATTTCCATTTCCTGCTAGTACAAAACTGGCATTTGAAATGAGCCAGTTACATCCTGGCTGTTAAGTCCTGCTCATAAGCAAGGTCATACCACCGAAGTGCTCATACTTCTCAGATTAGCTCTTTGGCCACTTTGCTTTCTTCCATGTGACTGTGACACATAAAGAGAAGGAAGGTAGCATTTGAAGCCATGACAGTGCAAAGCTAAAGTGTCAGTGACCAGATTCCCTTCTGGAGATGCAGTGGTGTCTTCTTAAAACCTTGTCTCTCTCTTAAAGCTGTTATGAGAGATGCAGGTTGACAACACACCCAGTCTAGTTACCAGCTTCTTCCTGCCTTCCCTACCCCTTCTCCCAGGTGACACCCTGTTCCCTACATGTCCTTTGGTACTCAGTTCTAAGAGCTAAACTGGCAGAAAACTAATCTCACTGAAACCACCTTCCCTGAGAAGAACAGCGATGTGCTCTATCAGACTCATTAGACTATAATTATCTGGTGGGGAGGAACATCAGTGGATTGACTTTATGCAGCACTGAATCAAATGTAAGAAAAGTAAGAAGTACAACTTATTGCATGTGAATGTGAAATAAGGCCCGTGACAAATAAAAAGGCTGTGATACTATTTTCACTGCGCATATAATACCTCTGGGCTCCTTCCTGTTCTCACTGCCCACTAAAGGTAAAGGGATGTTTCAACAATTTCCAGTATAAAAGGTTAGGACTTAAATGCTATAAATATTTGACTGCAAGACAAGAAAGTGTAAAGTATAAAGTATAGCTGTGATTGTTTTGTGGGCAAGAGATAAACACAATCACAGGTATCAGCAAGTCAAAAAAAAAAAGAAGTCTGGTAGTACCAGATGAAAAACAAAACATTATTTTATCATAGCTAATAAAACAAAACTTCTGCTATCTTTAAAGAAGAAGAAATAAACCCAGAATGGCAAATTTCAGGATTTCTGAGTCATAGCTTTCCAAACATTATTTCCAAACAGGTAATTCAAGACCTTAGTGGTTGTCCTTCTGATGACTGTTTAAATCACTAAGCCTTTATCAGTGTAGAGTAAAATAACGTTTCTTTCAGCAGATTTATCCTGTCATTTCATTTGAATTTAGCAAACCCAATTAGCACAGTGTCACTTTCCTCAGAGTTACTCTAGCCGCTGTATATTTTGTCTCTCTCTCATGTCGGAGTTGGAAAGACTGTGCTCTGGGGCAGCTCTGTGGAAAACTTAATTGTTTTGTAGTAGACCATAGCCATTCACTGGCACTGTTGGCTAGGGACCAGCGTAACCACTTTGCTCTGCGTTTGATGCTGTTTGCAATGTTGCCCTTATTCTTTGGGGCTCATCTAAGAAAGCTCATGATACAGCTACTGTCCTCTGTTTTTGGTTGTCTGTTGACTTGTTTAGTGTGAGTGTTACAGGGGTTTTCAGTTTTGAGGGAAAGTAATAGTTCAGGTGTTTTTCTGTATTCTCTGTCAGCACCTCAGATGAGACTGCAAGCTCAGAAAATAGACAGCCATGTGTGATCTGACAAAGAACAGGGTATTACGTTTTATGTAACTATATCTTTGTTCCTTGGTAGTTTGGGGCCATCCTGATCAACTTTATCTGCAATGATTCCTGTTCTTTCTGTATGTCAGCGGGGATGGGGCTTGTTCTTTCCTTGCAAACTAGTAGTTGTAGAAAGAGTAACATCAGACAAGGGAACTGCATTGTTTTGTTTTGTCTTTTGGGCCCGGGGAGGAACACTTGGCTGAACTTTTCCTTAGGCTGAATTGCGGTAATTGTTGGGATGTGAATTTAGAACTTTAAATCCATTCCAGAACAAGGGCTATGATCCTGATAATCCCTCCAGAAATGAGTGAATTTCTCATTTTTGACCTGTTTATGCTGCTCTCCATGTCCCTGTAGTCCCTATGGGTATCTAGGAGTTGCATTCTCTAACATGCTGTCTGTGCTTAGAAGCAGTATCTCACCAGCTTAGGGAATAAAAGTCAAAGCCTTCAGCCTCAGAAGCATGATCATTGATTGTGATTTCAGTCCCTCCTGCCTGACCGAAGTCCAAAGATCTCCTTATGTATTGCTGCTTCCAAAATTGCTCCAACATGCTAGATGTTATATTGCTGTTAATTCCCTCAGTGCAATTGAAAATGTGGCAAGCTTCCAGTTCTTAAATTTGGATAGGACGTGAGATGACACTGTGATTTGGTTATTGTTGTTGATTTTTTTTGTTCTCTCTCTTTTTATTTTATTTTTTATTTTTTTTTCCCCTGTGGAATCCTTCTCTGTGTGGGGAAATGAAAAATGTGTTTTAAATCTAAATAGCAACTGAAAACAGATCATTGTCTTAAGGTGTTCTTGCTTTTGAGACAAAATGTTTTTGTCACACCTGTGGTTAAATTCTGACATCAGATATAAAAGGTTGCCTGAACATTGCAAGATTACAAGGGATGGAAAAATTCATTCATTTCCTTGAATGGTGAAGTGGTATTAGATGATTTTCCAGGTATTCCTGACTGGAAAGGGAGTAGACTCACTGATTTTCAGGTATCCAGGGGAACCAAAGTACCTTGGCCAGTAAAGCTGCACCCAGGCTTCAGATTAGGCCAGAGTCTGCAGGTAGCTCTATATATTCCTCCACGGTCTTAGAGAGGCAAATGCAATTTGCTTGGCATATTCTGTTTTTACTTTACACAGTTTTGCTCTCTCTTGTGGGGGAGATTTATTAGCTCAAGGGAAATTAGCTGAGTCTGAATTATTTATGTAGTCTTTAGTTCTGTTCCAAGTGACTTCCAGAAACCTAATGACTCTTCCTGTTACATCTTTCACGTGCACTCTGCCCCTCATGTGGAATTGCAGTGACTTGCTGTAATTCAGAGCTCAGGGATTGTTGGGAGGGATCTGATGCTGCAGGGATTTCCAGTAGGGATTCCCAGAAATCTGGAATCAGTTTGCACATCCCTGGTAGACTCTGTGATATATTACATTGTTTTGCCTGGCTCTCATTGCTGTAATGAGGTTAACATTTTTTGTTTGTTTGTTCTTGTCTTGTATGCTTAGATTATTGTAAAGTTTGAAGCATGAAAAGAAACATTGGAGTAAATTGGCAAGGGTAGAACCCCAACAGTAGCAATTTCACACCTGCGAATGGCTACTAGTCCTATGGCCTGAAGCAGATAAAGCTGACCAGGTGCAAATGACAGCCACTTTGCTCCCTTGCATATTGTCTGGCTTGAGTAGCTGCAGTGTGTTAACCTCCCTGATCAAGTGAACCATTCCTGCTCAGGGGTGTTGTGCTTGACTGGCACATCCTTCTAGGTATTTTCACATTGTTCAACACTAAATAGGCTCTGCTTTTAGCTGGGAGACCTGATGAGAAACAAGCTCGAAGAATTAACTAAGTAGGGCATCTGAATAGAAGCTACAATAAGGGGAATGAAAGTTAATGAATAAAATATTTCATAAAATGCAGTGTCACGGTGCAACCCATCACCTGCTTGTAATGATGTAGACTGCTTTGCCAGCCTTAGCAGCTCCTTTTTTTTTTTTTTTTTTTTCTCTCTCTCTCTCTCCATGGTTTGTTTTAGTTGCTGCCTGGTTTACCTTTGCCCTCTTCCAGCTTAACGGTCCCTGGGGGGAGTTTATCACAACAATGTAACAATCAGCTCAGTGAATGGGAGGAATAGGAGAGCTGCTGAGCTGTGTCACTGGAAGAACTTCGACAGCCTGGAAATTGACATAATTACACTTGCATTAACTTCTGAAATAGACACAGGATTACATGCAATAGGAAAACAAGTGTGTACACGAGAGTAAAATTGTTCAAGGGATATCAGCATAGAACAGAGATATCATTTACTGAAACAGACTCACTATAAAAGCTTTATTTTTTCCAGGTAGCACATTAACAAGGCCAGGTTTGGGGGACAGAGAAAAAGAGGGACAGAGGATGTGGCAGGAAACAGCAAAGGCATTTGCCAACATAAACAGAAGATTCCCCCTTAAAATAAGCAAAGCAACCTCTGGCCTGACAATTCCTTGGAAATATATGACCCTCTAGTAGTCTAGCTGTAAGGGAGTGACTAGAAGGAGCCCCACAGCAAATGCAATGGCAGTTAGCAGATGAGTGAGCTGATCCATTGCAAAACATAGTTTTTATTAATTCTCACTGTAAAATGAAGTCAAAATGAAAACGACGCATTTAATGCATATACATCTGAGCCACAGCTTGGGGTAAGAGGCTGTCTTATCACCTGTGGAGCAGAAGTGAAAAGATCTATTGGTGTTGTATTCTGAAGACATTTAGCCAAACGCTTGCTGCGAGACTGCACAGATGGTTTCACAGTATACTGGTGTTACAGCTGCAAGTTCAGCCGGTGCTTTCAGACGTACATTGACAAGGCTGTTGGTGTTGGATGAGCACCAATCCAGTCAGAGGGAATGATGGTTAAAAGTTTAGGAGGTCCAGCTGATCTTCTGGCTGCCCATGTGTCTGATACATTAGAGTACTACTGTGTACCACAGGACTGTTAAAAACAGTAATTCTTCCAATAGGGTTTGGACAGATTGTTTTGGCTTTCATTAAAAACCTGATCATCTGACTTTTTTTTTTTTTTTTTTTTTTGGTTCACATTCCTCATTGTATGGATGTGTTTTAAATGTTTAAATATGTGACAACCTCTGCTTTCTTACATTGCAAAATCAAAACCAGAAGGACCTGAAAACATATTGGTACTTCTGATGTAATGTTGCCTGAAGTGCATATGCTTGCTTCCTCTGTTTTCTAACAGATTTTGCTAATATAACAGTTTGAGGAAGGTATATCTAGAAATTACTACACAACAGCCTCCATAAGGCTGGCTATTCTTTTTAAATTAAAAATTGAGATTAAATTAGTATCTGTTTTCCAGCAATTTCCTAGAGATTGCTGGAAGGGAAGGCTGCAAGGATCTGACCAGACCACCTCACACTCAGACACCAGAGGTATTCTCCTAGTAATCTCTGCTTGAAACCATAATTTCTGTTTTGACTAGAACGCTCATTTGAAAAGGACAGTTTTTGCAGTATTCTGGTATTAATATAATTTATGAATAGCGTTCCCTAGAGAAGAACACTTAAATAAACAGCATCAGTATTTTACTCTAGTTTCTCTGAATACTTATTTAGAAATGACTGTTGGAAAGGGAGGAGAAAGGTACACAAAATAAGCATAAGACCAATTTAGTCATGTTAGAGGTGAACTGCTTTAAGCACATATGTAGGTTTAATGAAGTTGATAGATTTATTTGTATTTCTATACCACATCCTATAAAGTCCAGCTGTGAGGGGAATAGGGTGGTTGACTTGTAAATAGCTTCTTCATGTGGGGAGGACACAAGAAAAAGGGAATAATCTGAACTACCATCTGAAGTGGAGTAGCAAGTTCACATTAAATGTTTTGTGAAGTCTTGCACACATAATTAATTGGTCTTCAATTCAGTTTGTCTTGATTAACTTGTAAATCCATGCTAGAGACAGACATTTTTATTAATGACTGAAGCTCAGACATGTTTGTTTAGCAAATGGTTGTGTTGTGCTGCTGCCAAAGGCTACCACTTCTACCCTGGTACAGAGAAGGTAAGTGCCTTGCAGCCATATCAGTCCAGCAGCCCAAACTGTAACCTGAGGTGATCTGACTAACCTGCTAGGGTATGCTGAAACCTCAGCCTAAACTTCACACTATTCAGATAAGACTGTTATCAATGGCTCACTTGCTCTGCAGTACGTATTTTGCAAAGGCTCTTGTGACAGCTTATACAAATCTTTCAGTTTGTGCAGTTAAAAAGATGAGTAATGCACTTGAAACATTAAGGAATCTTTCAGAATTGGGAAAAAAAAAAGAGAAAAGCAAGATACAAAGGATATCGGCATTTCAGGTGCTTTCTGCTATTTTTGGGAAAGAAGAACGTTCAATTTTTTAAAGAGTTCCTTACCTGGCTGTTTTTGGAAAACAAAAAACAATGTTTATCTTGTCTGGGACTGTAATTTTTTGAATTCTGATGTGCAGGCATGACTTTTTTGAGTTATGCATGTCTGAGTTAAAAACGAGCCATAAAGCAATGGAGGCACAAAGAATCTGTTCTGTGCTTTGTCTACTGCATCTTGAAGTAGGTACTTCACTTTTTGTGTGATCTTTAACTGAAGTTGTATTTGCTGGTGGTTGTATTGCATCATCCTTAAGCTGTTCAGTAATTTAAAACAAATGGCAAAGCTAATAAGAATTAAACAATTGTGGCATGGGAGCAGAACCAGGTAAGAGAAGAATAACCTCTCTAACAATTCTTTGAACAGCTGTTCATTGAAGATTTGTGAGCAAGTACTAGCAAACTGAAGATCCTTAGTCATTTCATAAACATATAGAGGTAATTTCTAGATATGCTTATGAGAAGTATGCATTTGCAGATAAATAGGTAATTTTGGCTGTGCTCATTAAAATATCAACCTTGGAAGAATAAATTTATCTAACCTCAGTCTATTGTGTCAATTGTTGGCAGCTACTTTTCAAATGTTGCTAGCTGATAGAGTACATTGTATTTATGTGAGACATTTACAGGTACTGTTACTGTTGGTTTGTTTCTATGGCAATAGAGGGACAAATATCACTGCTACAAGGAAGCTAACTGGATCCTTTAAATATTATGATATTCCATGTCTCCATCTACTAGTTAAGATCAAAGGCTTGTCATGACTACTTAATGCATAATACCCAAAGTGGAGTTTAATTTTAGCTATTGTAGAAATAAATAATAATATTAATAAATAATAATAATTATTATTATTTTCTTGCATCTCATTTGGAAGACTCTAAAAACTCTATGTTCTTTCCCCTTAGGTGCTTACATTATTTCCTCTTTCCTACTCATTAGTTACAGTCTCCTGAGCAAACTGTTACTCATCAGCTGTTGACCCTGTGACCAAGGGAAGCATTGACAAGGCTCCAAAGGAATTCCCTCTGGAGAAATGAGTTCAAAAGTAGAAAAGGTAATTAGTTAATTGAATTAGATATACTTCTGCTCTAGACTTTCAGTGGGGTGTATGTTTGTTAATATTAGTTTCTGAGGACCAACTTATAGAAAGTTAATAAATCTGTGAAACAGAATTAACAAGTCAGGACCAGCTGATACTAAGAAATAAGTGAACTACTAATTGTGGTATGTAACCTCTCACTTAATTTTCTGGCAACCAAAGGAAGTGGAATGCTGCTAGTGGGACATGGTTTTAAAATGTATGTTTGCAGGAATATAAGGGAAAGTATAGATTAGTAGCCTCATGTTGTGGTTTAACCCAGCCGGCAGCTAAACACCACACAGCCGTTCGCTCACCCTCCCCCCTCCCTCTCTGGGATGGGGGAGAGAAATGGGAAAGTGAAGCTTGTGGGTTGAGATAAAGACAGTTTATTTAAGAG